>JAKSZP010017322.1:0-126580 GCA_022478985.1 Massospora cicadina
GGGTGGACTACCTGGACTTGATGGACATTCCCTATTCCCTTGATACCCAGAAAACAATTTGGAAGTACGCTCACCACCCTCTTCTGCAGCCTCATGTCTGATCCCATGTGTGGCGCGCTTGAAGCAGGTATACCATACTGCCAAGCGCTCTAACGCCTTACACTCATCCTGTGCCATATGTGGCCAGTATGGAACGCTGTTTCACCGCCTGGAGAAGTGCCCTACCTATAAAGTGATATGGCGCGAAGTTTAACGTCTGCTTGGCCAGGATCAGGCTCAGCCCTTCAGTTTGTCTAGGGATATGTTTGCTTTATCAATGATCTCCCCTCTTCCACCCTTCCTCCATGCTTTGGTGGTCACAATCGCCATGTGGACTATCCACACAATTGTCTTGAATACCATATCAGGCTCCACCCCCACCCTCCAAGAAGCTTTCCGCCAGTTCCAGTCACACTTAGTGGACCACTTTCAAGCGTGGTTATTTGGATACCTCCCACCATGTTGCCACCGGTTGGTCTCCTCCTGGTTCCCAATTTGGTTCATCAACTCTGACCCTTTCCTACACCCGTGCTAAAATGTGGTTCCTATCCCTATACACGTACCCCCCCTCCCAGTAGTGGCGTTCCCACTGGCAACAGGAGACAGCATTAGCTTCTCTTGGGTGTTCTCCTTTTATGTTTTGTTCTCTTTGATGTCTTATCAGAAGTGTCCATCCCCTGGTTGGCCTTCCCACAATAAATTCAAAATATTATAGTAGGACAGCGCAAGGTAACTGTAACTGCCCTTGTGGATAGTAAACCCACTGGGAATCGTATTATTCTGAAAGTCGTGCTGGCGTTGGATATTGAGGTTACCCCTGGTGCACCTGCCATGTGGGCATCCAGTATTATCATAATCATACTTACCTTGCACAATTCACTGCGCTTTATTACCCATGAGTTGAATTGTGGCAAACTTTACGTCCATACTTAAATTATTATACCAATTGATCTTTGTGGTGGGATGATGGCGCCGTCAATTATTAAGTATTGACTAGAATGAAACATTCTACCCTTCAACTCTAATGCTCTTTTAGGTGAAATTCCCCTTCTTCTACATTAGCAATAAGGAATGCCGTGGAGGCAACAGTGGAATACACTTCTATCAAGTTGTGCCTAAGTTTCCTAGTATGCTCAAGTTCTTAATCCCTTCAGATAAGTCTTTGATGTAGGAATAGTTAATCAGATGCCAAATCACTCAGAGCTAGTTTTGAGTTTCCAGCTAACGGTTGATCTCATTAAGATCAATTGAACACTATAACTCTACACAAGGAAGATCAGGCATTAAAAACTGGATTAAAGACATGGTATAGTAGATATGGATGATCAAGAAAAAAATCCTCTGTCTCATATCCGGTAGTTTTTATGCAGAAACCTGTTGGCACTCTGAGATCGTGTGAAAATGGGCACCAGAACAATGGCACTATCTCAGTTCCCTATCACCTTCTTTTAAAAGCCGTCATTACTAGTTAATTTAAGTCTAAGTTATAATCTAAACTTGGCTTGGTCAACGCGTTTCACAAAGTGCAGAAAAAGTCTGGTCAATATTGGCTGATGCCATCTGGACTTGGTATATTATTTACCAGTTCAAGGTCATGCCTTTGGCTTAAAAATCGCCATCAGATTTCCAGCGTTGCATTGATGATGCTTTGGGGGATCACAGATTTTCATGTGCAATAGTTAGCGTTGATGCTTTCTTAATCCACTCAATTAACCTAAACATCATGGTATGTATGGTGGCCTTAGTGGTAGCACCCCAAATTTACTGGCCTGTTTTTAAGCCATATAAGTGTGATTTTACAAAGATGAAGTGTAATCCTTGGGAATCTTGTATCAAATGAGATTTATACTATACCTTTAAAACTGGACGTTATTTATTCTTGGCCTATCCTGTGATGCAGAAGCAACTGTGCAGCATTCTTGAATATATTACTTTTTTAATGTTTTTGACAGCCATCTCTGAGCTCGCATCACCCTTACACCTCTTTACTGGTAAGAACGCACCTTTTATTTAATCACATAGTACCAACAGGTTTTTGATGCATAGGATTTTTATTACCAAAACTCCTGTTTTGTATCATGATGACGTAGACAAGACTTTTATTGGGGTTTTGAACGCCTCAGGCATAGCAATTGGCACCATCCTGTCACAAGAACATAAGTGGAAAAAAATCCAGTGGCTTACTTCTCAAGGAAGTTTAGTGTAGTTGTGCTCTCAGTCATTTATAGTAAAGAGTTGTCTGCGCCCTTGATCGTTGATGCAATGCGGTACTTTTACAGGGCACCAAGTATACTATGGTTGTGCACAATTTTTATAAGTTAGTTACTTATTATCACAAACCTAAATATTGGCGCACAGGAAGACCAGGACTCAACGTGATCTTTTAAGCTTCAACTTTAAATACAAGTTTGTCAAAGGGTCTGCCCATATTTTACCATATATACTAAGTTATAATTCACCTGATGGGGCCCTCAATGAATACAGAATTTTTATTAGTTATGGTAATCAACCTGAACAGATCATGTCCCCTCATCTCCCAACTATTGCCACGTTTGCTTCCACTAAATCAAAGCCTAAATCCATGTCTCAAATTCCAAGGCCCCATAACCCCTATTACCTTTTCTAAGCCAGTGAGTGAAACTACTCCTTTCAACCTTAATCCTGTATCCTCTGTAGAAGAAGATTCCTCCTTGAAGCAATTTTGGTATCCCAGTCTTCTGACCCTGAAGCTCTTAACTCCCTGACAAAAATTGATGCTGATAAAGCCCCATATGGATGGTATTATAAAAAGAATAGTTTAACCTATTTTTGTGATAAGGTTTGGTTTATTTTAACATGCGTTCCTGTGTCATAAGGAGCATCATGATCACCCTATCATAACGCCATGGCATTAGCAGTTCATTAACTTAATTAAACGTGGGTATGATTGAAAAAACTCACAAATGATTCCCCCAACTGAGTTAAACAATTTTTAATCTGTGCTTAACCTAAATCAGATAGTTCTGGTTGAAATGGCCTCCTACATATCCTCTAACACATAGTTGTCATTACATCCACTAATTTGTATTTTATTGTAAGTTTACCGACTTCTGGTGGGTATGACCTGAATATGGTAGTTGTATATCACTTCACAAAGTATGTTATCTTCATCCCTTGTCTGACAACAAACACAGCCAAAGATTTGTCATACTTGTTTGTGGCGCACGTCTTTGACCTGTTCAGCGTGCCTCAGGAAATAATCAGAAAAGAGAGCCTCAGTTTTCATCCCGATTCTGGTAGGCACTATGAGATAGTTTAAAGCTTAAGCCTTGAGGATCATCGCCTATCGCCCCCAATATGAAGCCAAACAGAAGGTACTAACCAGTCCTTGGAGAAGTACCTTTGATGCTATTCTACTTCATCTTAGGAAACATGATCATCTGACCTTCCTTTTTCCCATTATTTATACAAGAACTCCTATCAATCAACGTGGGTATTAGATATGTATGCTAATTTAGGGTACAAAATTGTCACAGTTGGACTCTGTAATGTTGTTAAAACTTTGGGGAGCTTGAACCCTCGATTGTGTTCTAAGTGATAAGTTTGGGATTTAATCCTGGTTCTGAATAATACTCGCTTCACCTCCTTTGTTCAAATGCACATGTTCCTTGTATGTGTGTTGTTCAATCTGATAATATATAGTATAATGGGCAAATGTAGTATGAAGACTACAATTCTAGTTGAGCTGATAGCCAAAATAGTGATTAGGTCCAACGCCAACCTGGTGCTTGTCCTAATATTGATTACTTATGAAATAGTAGGAACTTCTTCCCTATTACGTCTGGTAGAAATTAACCTAGGGTAAGATTCAGAGGTTCTTTTTCCTTCTCATAATGCCAAGTCCGCAGAGATCAACAAAAACATAGACAAAGGATCTATTTGTCCTTCTTTCTCTAATCAAAAAGAGCAAACAATCTGGATACTAATGAAATAGATAATTGTATATTCAATTAGATTCAGATTTATCTTCTTTATTATAAAAATCCAAGGGGATTTTATAGGTAATTTGGTGCACAATTCTTTGGTTGGCACCCCAATTGGGAACGGTGGCCATCGCCAATGAATCAGCCCTCCAGGGTCGCGCAAAACAATGATCTTCTTCATTGAATATACTCAGGTTCTTAACCTACTTAACTGCCACTTCTTCTGAGTTAAAATGAGAAAGTGTCCCAACGTCTTTCACTAAACTCCCATCAAATTTACCATTGTCTGGTAACAACCTTCTTAGGTAATGGGACTCTTACCCATAAACAGCAGATTGTGATCCAGAAAACGATAACTTAAAAGTTGCTCTATGACAGGCGACATTATTCGCCAGCAACTCATAAAACCCTTAGTCAATTGGCAACTAAACCCAATCAACTCCTACATGTCAATTAAGTTATCAATAATTAATTCAACTCCCTAATCACTTGTTTATCATTGGGATCATCTCTGACAAAACACCCGTCAATCAGGCGGATTGTATTCTGCAGTTTAATAAATATTCACTGAAATATTTCTCTAAACAATAATTATCATATAAGTAATTGATATCATCTACATCCACTAGCTGGATGGATCCCCTAGTGGACCAGCAGATTAAATGTAATTGATGAAACTGTAATATTATGGGCAAAATCACAACACATCCCCTGCTTGACCATATTACCCAGCAATAAATATTTTTGGGGGCATATGCCGAATGGGTTCTAAATGAGTCCACCAGCATGTTTTCAATATGGAGTGCTCTTTGTTTATCTCCATTCCTTGCTCAATACATATTGGCTTAGTCCTTCTTCTTTGCGCATTTCCGTTCTGTGTCCTCCTCGCTGCAACCTCCACAGAGAGCAGTTCCCACAGCCACATGTTGTGCCAGCCTAGGTCAGGAGTTCTTGATGATAAAAAGTTCTGGAAAACCTGTATTTCCTCAAGTCAGTGTTATCTGATACCTCGTTGTTTAAAGGATATTCTTAGGCGGCTTCTCCAGTTCCTTATTCCCTGTATTACCCCAAGCTGGGCTTATTTCCTAAGGGACTACTCCAGGAGAATCCAGTTTCAACCCATCCTGATTCTGCCAATGTGTGTTGCTTCTTTCAGCGCCTCAGGGCTACCACAGCAGACCCAGTTTCAACCCAAGTTGGTCCTACTGATAACATAAGGGGACATCACCAGATGCTTTTTTGATGATGATAAAATCGAATTTTAATATATTTTTGTATCCCTATGCTTTTCTATATTTTTCTTTATGATTTTTTAGCTTTGTATTAATTTTTGTATTTATTTTCCTTGTGTTTTTTAATGCAATGGTAGTTAAACTATTATTATGTTCAGAGGTCCATCTTTTTATTTTCTATACTTTGGTTCAGTGGTTCATTTTTGAACTTAACTAGCTATTGTGGTTCAGAGGTCTATTTTTAAGACTTAACCACCTATCATGGTTCAGCAGCCCCCACCTGGGACTTTAACAAAATAGGTTTGACCTATTTTAACTAGGTTTATTGGTTTTTTTGGGAACATTGCACTTATTATTCCCCTAGATACAATACTCAAGATATTTTGTATAGACCCAGTTCACTACATGACCATCTGCAATGTTCTTAATCATGTAGTCATCAGTTGCCATCTTGGAGATCACTTCAAAAGACCTGACCACAAAGCCTCCAGCTCTTTTCTTCATCCAAAACCATGGGTGTCGCAATTGTCTACCCTATCCCCCACATGGCACTCCTGTATTGATAGGCTGTTCTTGCGACCATCAACTTCACTATAATCCTATTCTTTAAGGTCTTATCAAATGCTTGAAATTGCAGTTGGATCATAATGGCCAGTTGGTTCAGGTATTGATTGGTACCCATCCCCACTTCTGGCTTTACTGAAGAATACAAAATTGGTAATAAGGCTACCCTTCATATATAAAGTAAATTGAACAGCGTTTTTCCTGTCGCCATGTGATAAATTATGTTATAAGAAAAGGTAATTGAACTTAGGTAAGTTCCTTAAGCAGAAGTTTCCCCAAAAAACAATTTTCTTAGCGTTGCGTCCAATGTTCTGTTAACTCTTTCCAACATTCCGTTTTGTTTCTGGTATGTATGGAACTGATAATACTCCTCTGACTCCCATCAAACTATTGAGCCTCAGGATACCATATGAGGTAAGGTTGGTTCCATTATCACTCAAGATCGCTTGAGGGCATCCGTGCTTGTAGACCACTAGATCCAAAATGAACTATACTGTGTTCACAGCACCCACTTTGCTCAGGGCTTTGGTTTTGTACCATCTAGTTAGGTGGTCTACAGCCACTATGATATTTTTCGCGCCTCCTGTGCTGATACTCAGGAGTCCCATCACGTTTATTGACACAGTGTGCCATGAGAATCCAGGGTGTACTAGCCTTTATCCTGTTACATCTTTATAAGGCTTATGGAGTTGGCATTCCACGCAACAGGCCAGGTAGTAAGTGACATCATAATTGATCAATTCCCAGTAGTACTGGAGAATATGGTGCTTAGGTCTTGCTTAGGCCACCATGGCTGACAACTTTGTGTGCGGCTCAGATTCTTTCTGTTCGTTCTGACAGCTTTAGTAATAAAAAACGTTTTCCTTCAATCATTTTAAATATCTGTACACATATTATATTGGTTTTATTCATTGCTTTCTTGAGCGCGCCTTAGATTCCTGAGGTTCATCCCTGACATTGCCTCAATCATCCTTTAATATATCATCCACTTGATGATGGACAATATGGACTGCAGGCTATCTTGATAGTCCATCAGCGTTTTGATGCACTGCTCTGGACAGTGTAATATTATGAAATCATAGTCTTGTAATTCATAAGCTCGTTGGGCTAGTCACCCATCTGGTTCCTTTAGGTTAATGAGCCAGCGCAAGGATGAGTGGTCCTTCACTAATTTGAAATGCATTCCATGGATGTACACTCAGATTTGCTTAAATGAATAGATCACTGTGAGGCATTCATGATCTATCACGGTATAATTCCTCTCCACTAGTGTAAGTGTTTGACTCACATAAGCCACCATATGGTTGTCACCATCTTCATTCACTTGGCTCAAAATGGCTCCAACAACCATTAACAATGCGTCAGTTTGGATGGTAAATTCCTGATTGAGTTTGGGTACTTTAAGACAGGACTAGTATTTAAATTTATTGCGGGGAAGGCTGACCATGGGACGGACACTTCCGAATATGACTCAGACGAGACAAAACTCAGTACCAGGTGAGGCACCCCAGAGAAGCGATGCTATCTCTTGTTGCCAGCGGGAACGCCACTTATGGGAAGGGGGAGGGAACGTGTGTAGGGGGAGTAGCCACTATTGAGCACGTGTGGAGGAAGGGGTCTGATTTGATGAACCAGACTGGGAACCAGGAGGAGACTAGCTGCCGGCGACGTGGTGGGAGATATCCAAACACCCATGCTTGAAAGTGGTCCACCAAATGAGACCGGAATCTGTGGACAGCTTCAGGGAGGGTGGGGATGGATCCGGCGATGGCATCCAAGACAATCGTGTGGATAGTCCACATGGCGATTGCAACCACCAGGGCACGAAGGGAGGGTGGGAGGGGGGAGGCCATTGATGAAGCAAACATATCTCTTGACAGACTGAAGGGATGTGTTTGATCCTGGCCTAGCAGACGTTGGACTTCGCGCCATATCACTTTAGAGGTGGGGCACTTCTCCAGGTGGTGAAACAGCGTTCCATACTGGCCACACACGACACAGGATGAGTGTAAAGCGTTAGAGCGCTCAGCTGTACGATACACCCACCTCAGGCAGCGCCACACATGGGAACGGACTTGAGGCTGCAGCAAAGGATGGTGTGCGTATTTCCAGATAGTCTTTTGGGTCTCAGTGGAATAAGGGATGTCCATCATGTCCAGGTAGTCCACCCTGGATAGGACTTGGGGTCGAATGGGGATCACGCCCTCATGGATGGGTAGCCCCTGTACCTCTTGTGTGAACTGAGGAGAGGGGCGGCCTCTTTGGGTTGTATGTCCACTAATACGAATTCTCCACTCTGCGCTTCACATGGAGAGTAGGATTCGTTTGTAGTGGGTTTTTGTCCCGTGAGGACCTGTGGCTGATGTGTGTGATGCAAGGTATTTCATCAGGGAGTGGGGGTTTGATGGGTTGTTGAGGCCCAAGGCTCGGGAGAAGTTGGAGCGGGCTGCGCGGGACCAGTGTTGGGATGGGAGTGTAGGAGCAGGTGACGGCCAATCCAGGTGCCTAGAATCTTGGCGGCATGGGCTTTGAAGTCAAGTAGGCCCATGCCACCATGATGTTGAGGGCCAAACATGACCTCTAGCCGTACTGGTGGAGGGCGGCCTGACCAAAGCCAACCTTGTAGCAAAGCATACAGGGATTTGAAGAAGCTTGGGGAGAAGGGGATGGCGTGGGCTCCAAACCAGACTTTGGATAGGAGCATAGAGTTGGCAAGCACAACCCTGCCAGTGAGGGTAGTAGGGTGGGCTCTGAGAGAGAGGCGATTCGCTTCGTCACGTTGTCCAGTATATGGCCCTCCATTACTGCTGACACGTATCCTCCTGCCTCCAACCACACGCCCAGATGGCGTACCGGTCCTATGGTAGGTCGCGACACAAAGGGGAGCACCAGTGGAGCGGTGTGTTTTGAGTTAGTGAGGTGTGGACTTGGGCGAGCAGCTGGGCTGTGTTGGGAACTGCTTGCTGGGGCCCAGCAGTTCTGAAACTGACCAAGGAGGATGATTTCAGTTTTGGAGGCGTTCAGTGCCGCGTTGCTTACCCGGGAATATTCCTGGATGAGGGCTTCAAGCGCGCATGCATCTTTATTATTAGACACCCCCACCACGCAATCATCTGCAAATGCCATCATCTTGACTGGGGTTTGGCCTGGCACATGGACCCCAGTGAGTTGGGCATTCACATTTCGCAGTAGTGGGTCAAGGCTGAAGTTGTATAAGAGTGGGCTCAGTGGGTCCCCTTGTTGCAGGCCCCTTTGAGGATGGACTACATCCGTTAGGAAACCTGGGCCGCGCACTGCCATTGTTGCAGATTCCATGAGCAGCATCACCCAGTTAATGAAGCGGGGAGGTAGGCGGAATTGTTGGAGGCAGGCCCTAAGGTATTCCCAGTTTACTCTATCATAGGCCTTTTGTTGGTCCAAGAATACCAGTGCCCCAGAGGCTGTGGACTGACACACATTAGCCACAGAGTGCACGTTATCCCAAATTGACCTTCTGGGGATGAAACCGAATTGTTCTGGAGAGATGGTGGCAGATGCTACAGTCCCTACACGGTTAGCCATGATTTTTGTTAAAATTTTGGTGTCTGTGTTTGTTAGAGAAATGGGGCGCCAGTTGGCTAAGTCTAGCCTATCCCCTTTCTTGAAGAGTGTGACTGTAAAAGCCTCATGTCCTCCTGGTAGGAGGCGCGTTTCCAACAGGCTTTGGTTGAGTGAGGCTAGCAGCAATGGGGATATGTATTTAAAATATTTTTTGTAGAACTCATATGGAATGCCATCTGGGCCTGGGCATTTTCGGTTTGGCGCACCACGAATGGTAGTCCATAATTCGTTCAGAGTAATTAAATTCATTATTTCTGGGTATCGGAAAACAGTGCAGATATGAGCTCTGTCAAGAAATTCCGCCATTTCAGCTGGCTGAATTGGTTCAGCTCGGTATAACTCGGAGTAATATTTTTGCATTTCAATTGCCACTTCGGCCAGTGTGTCCACGATAGAATTATCCAATCTTCGCACCTGTGTGCAGGCCACGCTCTGTCGTGGTGCAAAAAAAATTTTGAAGAAGTATGCGGTGCACTTGTCGCCTTTAGTGATGCGTGTGGCCCTGTATTGGACACAAACCCGATGCTTGTGTTGCCTTTCAAGTGCGTTGAGGTGTGCTGCTGCCTCCGCCCACTTCTGGCCCCATGCAGGGCTATATCCCTGAGGCTGGAATGTTGGACTCCAAGTGGGCCAATTCCGCCAGCGCACGCGATATAACTGCTGATGTGGCTCGTGAGCATCTGGATGAGAGATGGCGATAGTGGCAGATGGTGTCTTTTTTGAAAGTTGCCCATGTGGAAATGGGGTCCGTGCAAAACGGTGCCACAAACAATTTTGCCAAAGTTGCCTCTTCCACCCATGTGGAAAATTCTGGTGACGCAAGCTCTGGGGGGCGGATTTTGCACCAATGTGGGGCCTTTGCAACTGTGATGGGTAAGTGGTATGTTATCGAGACCAGTCGGTGGTTGGAAAATTCCATTTTCGTTGTTTTGAAGTGGGAGATGTGGGGTTGGAATTTCGCCGGCGCTAGAATAAGGTCAATGCGGGTCATGGACCTTAATTGGCCGTTGTGGATGTGGGGACGCGTCATGTTTTTGAGCAGTGGGGCATGTCGCAGCAGCGCATCCATTAACCCAAGGGTGGCTTTTAGAACGCGTAGTTCTACGTGACCCTGTGGGGTGTGGGGTGAGGGTGGCCACCGGTCCGTTGGTGAGGTTAGCCAACAGTTCATGTCACCGATTAGGAAAGAATCGGGGTATTGGGAGGATTTGACCGACGAGAAAAATTCCTGATGCTCTTGTGCACCGTTTGGGGCATAAATGTTGACAATTGTGTGTGCAACATCAGCCCAAGAGAAGGTGACAACGAGCACTCAGTCATTTAGGAATGTTTCTGAAGATGTAAATTTAAAAAAATTGTTTTTCCAAATTAGCACCCCACAGTGCTTTGACCAAAAGGATAGGGATGGTAGGAGCATTGTTTTCCAAGCATCCTCAGAACCTCATGGACAGTGGGTTTCCTGGATGGCCAGGATATCCACGGGTAAATTTTTTTGTAAAAAACTCAGTTTCCTAGCCTGGGATGGGGAGGCCTTGAGTCCGGCGATATTCAGCATCCCTAGAGTGAAGGTTTCCCCCATCGCACCTTAGGTGCAAGGGGTGGGCCCCCTGGCCCACCAGCCTCTTCCAGGTCCCCACGGGCTTTCACAGCAGCGCGGGTATTAGCAGCAACGCTATTGGGGTTTTTGTTAATTTTTGCGGAAAGAGTCGCGTTGGCTTTGGCCTTCGCTTTTTGTTTTCCTGACGTCGGATGAATTTTTTGCGGTGCGGATAAGTTCGGTGCACTGTCAAGTGGGGCGAAAACTTTTTTTTCGGTTGGGATAGGTCCCAAGTCGGTTTCAACCGGGGCTTGGGTGCAGCAATTGGGTGAGATCGAATCTCCCATCAGATCCTCGGATTGAGTGGCCCGTTTGGCTTGGGCTCCCCATCTGATTGGGTGATGGATTCCCAAGTTGCTTCCACCGCAAGGTCTCCATGTCCTCCTGGCATTGTGAGTGTGGGATGGTGGTGGGGACCTTGGCCGCTTCCTTGGCTGCAGTCCTATGGGCCTGCTTGGCCTTCTTCCACTCCTGCGGGGAGATGGGCTTTACCAATAGGTAGCAGCCTTGTGCTCCCCACGGGAAGGCCTCTTTAGTGCTTACGGTTGGTTTGTAGTGCGCCTCTCTGCTGGCCATGGCTGCCGAGGGGTGCTCTTGGAATGTAATGCCCTCTTTAATGGGGCACACGTGTGCCTTATGGCCGAATGCGTCACAGTGGGTGCAAATGGGGGGTGCGCTGTCCACGGTTACCCAGAATGGGTAGGTGGTGTGCCCTGTGATATCAATAAAGGTGGAGTGCGGGATCTGGGTTAGGTCCTTCACGATCTCCTCAGATAGGGTCAGAACTGCAATGCCTTTGCCGGTGCACAGGTGTGGCATCAGCGTGAAACGTTGCATTTCAAAAGATTGTATTTCGCTGTATATGGCGAGACCATCTTTCAGGTGTTGCTCCAAAATGTCACATTTTACCGTAGTAGGCAAAAAGTCAAACGTGAGGAAAATTTGGTTCGATTTTGTCCATCTGGTGCGTTTAGTTTCAATGACCCGTTGCCCTTCGGGGAGGTCTACCACTACACGCACCGCTGCAGCCTCATCTGCTGCTATTTTGTTTTCGAAACCTAGGTCCAGCCAACCGCGCGACATGGAGTGAGGTGCAACGTACACCACGGTCAGGAAAATTTTGTGTACATCTTCACAAAATTTTTCCCATAGAACCGTTTTTTGGATGTCCAGATACACACGGACTCCGAATTCCACCGACGAAAGTGGCTGGGAATGTTGGCGTATTGATGTACTGGTTGCATCGTGCTTGCCACGCGAGTATCTCCGGGGAAATTGTGACCGCCAGTTTTTTTAAATTTTTTTCTATTCTGCCAGATTCTCCGGGGCGTTTTCGAATGTTAGAGGCCGCGGGCCTTCCACCTGCTCCTCTTGCTTTGCTTGCCCAACTGCTCCCCAACATGGGCGCAGACTAATCCCCTCTATGAGATTATCAAACTGGATTAAGTCTTGAATTGAATGGGTTGCAAAAGTGTTTGCAACGAGAGAGAGAAGTAAGACAGGACTAGTATTAGATTTGGCATAATTTGTCAAACAATTTCTGGACTTTATTGTTCCAAATGAATACTTTTTTCCTTTAATAAGTGGAATAAAGGCTCTCCAATTTTTTCTAAATCCTTAATGAATCAGAAATAGTAGCTGACCATCCAAAAAAATACTTGGATATTCCAAACGCTCTTTAAGATTGTAATCCATTTATTTCCATGATCTTCTGCTGCTGGGGCTGCAGCCCTCTGGAGTTGATAACAAACCACAAGTACTCAAGCTCCTTTTTTAAAGAAATTGCATTTCTTTGGCTTTATCTCTAAGTTCACCATCACCAGGCTTTTGAACACTTCTTCTATGTGCTCCAAATGGTCCGTGAAGGTCCTGCTTAATAATATTTATATTGTCCAGATATACTAAGAGACAAGATAACTTCAGATCACTAAGGATAAAGTCCATTGCTCCTTAGAAGGTGGCTGGCGCATTACACAATTCCTGGGGCATTTGGGTCAGCTGTTTGAGTCCCTGTGCGATAATGATCATATATTTTTCTTGGTCCTCTTTTGAAAATTGATTTGCCAATATCCTGAAATCAAGTCCATCTACAAAAAGTATTTGGCGTTCCCTAGGCGATCAAGTGCATTGTCAATCCTTGGCAGTGGATAAGAATCCTTCTTAGTGAATTTTTTCAGTTGGTGGTAATCAATCACCACTCTAATTTGATCCATCCTTCCTATTTTTAGAATCAGACTCACCCATGGACTTGACGACGAATGAAGAGCCTATGCTTGACAAGCTTGTTGGTTTCTTTGCTTAATACAGCTTCAGCAACAATAGACCTTAAAACAGGTCTCATCTGTATTTGCGTATATTTCCTTGTGTTGACCTTAGTGATCACGTTCTTTGTGAATTCCAGGTCATGGTCATCTTGGGAAAAAATCTCCCAGTTTTCTCTAAAATAGTTACAGTACTTCTTCTTTTTGATGTTTGGTCAATTCAGTCAGCTGTTCTTGATCCGTTAAGACATTGACACTTTCAGCAGTTTCTGTTGGCAATCCCATTTTGGGTAGCATTCTAAAATCATAGTATTTTCTGATCTCTGCCACTGGGATTAAATGGAAAAATGAGACAACTTTATTTTTGTTATCTTTATCAGTTTCATTCCCAAATTAGTCAGTAGCATGTTTATTTCTCCGTGTCCCAGCATAATTATCCTCAGTACAAACACATGGGTTGATTCTTGATTTCCTCTATGGGCAACGACTTCTCCATATAGTTTCTCTAGAATCTCAAGCACAACCCTGAGTTAACATTTATTTACATCCCAGGCAATAGAGTGTTCATCGTTTTTGTTCTCAGGGGGATCCCACGATTTTCCAGGATCTCATTTGGCATTTATCTCTGTTTTCACCCAACCAACTTATATTAGATGGGGACAATGCATTATCAAGAGTTTAACTTTACAAAATTGTTTTCATTAGTCAGTGGTGACTCTCCTTCCCGATGATATACAAAGGAAAGCGTCTGCCCCAAAATGGTCATGATATTCTCCTCAAAATTACATTTCACTCCATATCTTCTCAGGAACTCCGTCACAATCAGGATATCATAATTCTGTTTTTCCAACACAATGGCGGGAGCTGATACCACCCTTGAACCAAACTGGAGTGGCAGCACGCTGTACACACCACAGGATACCGTCATCTCTGGTCTGGTCATTCTGTATTTCTTCTAGTGTTCTAGATCCAGCTAAATCTTCATTGGTTTCACCAGTTTGGTCAAGACGATATATATGGGCGCTCCACTGTCAATAATTTGTCCTCACTCTCAAACAGTTAACAATAATATCCGCATAGTTACACTCAGAAAATTATAATAGGGTATCTACTGTTTCATAGCGGCATTATTTGCCAAATTGAGAGAATTAATTAGTTGTGCTGAAAGATCAGGGAAATATTCCTTGATAGCACTAATTGGAATGAATTCTTTGCCTCATCTAATCTTGTATTGAGTATCTACTCCTGGTTCTTGGCAGCTTTAATCTTGTACACTAGCTGATGAGCTATGATCAAGCCACTTTCTTCACAATTTTGGAATCAAATCTTTATTTTGGCTTGAGTAATAGCGTTTACATCCAAAATAACAACCTAATAGTGCAGTCAGTTGTTTCATCTACAAAGAGATTGTAAATGTCTATGTCATCATTAATAATATTGGGAGGAACAGGTTTAACCGCAGCGCAAGATTGTTCTGTCTCTAGACTGTGTGACCTTTTCACAACTCCTGGCAGTTTTGTTTCTCCTTCACCTGGACTAAGATGACCTGCTCCTTGGGCTTCTTTCTCCAACATTGGGTTGATACATGTCCAGATTTAACACACTGGCAGCAGATTAGCGTCTTGTCTGCTTGTTTATATACTTTAGATTTTCCCCAACATAACACAATTTGCTTTCTCCTTATTCATATTAGCAAATTTCGCGGTGTTTTGAGCTTGAGTCTGGATAACTTTGAAAGCTCTGTTTGGGGCATCAAAAGTGGCTCCCAACATCTCTAAATGATTTACCAATTTGAGATGTGGTCAATTACATCAATAGCGCTGAAGCCATAGTTCTGTGAAAATCCCATTAGGACCATAACGCCGCTTGCATCATGATTTGGGTGTCAAAATCTGAGAGCACTTTTGCACCAGCCAGGATCTGTGATTCCTGGTAAAATTGGTCCGTGAAAGCTACTAGGGTCTCACCTTTGCGGAATTTATCCACATAAATTCTTGCTTGCAGTTAGACACTGTGTGGGGCTTTAAAAATTCTAGAATGAAGGCTTCTTTGTCATCTGATAAGACCAGTTTTCCCTGTTTAGATGGGGTATCACTATATTCTGACAATCTGTATTTAGGCAGTTCATGGCGGTCACTGCCTTTTGTCAGTCACTGAAACTGAACATCATCATCTCAAATAGTCAGAAAACGCAGGGGCGTTATCCTAATGGAATGCAGGTAATTTTGGCGTGCTTCAAAATTAATCCGTGGCTCCACTAAAAGGTGTATCCTGTCTGAAAAAGCTATTGATCATGGGTGTTATTTTAGGTGTCATCCCTCAAATAGTATCAAACGACTTAGGCATATTTCTGGGTGGGTTATTCTTTTTGACTGGAGTGACAGGCGTTTTGCTTTCAACTTCTTCCGCCTCCATTTATGCACAGTCACCTTTATGTTCCTCCAGTTCTTCTATATGCTTTAATTGTCACTCTATTTCTTCAGTAATCCTGCAAATGCGTTCTTGGTCTGCTCTTCCTTAGTCTTTTGAAACAGTACTTCGTTGATCACTTCACCCTCCTTGCGCTTCAAGGAGTTGACTTTTCCACAGAGGTCATTGTTGATTTTCCCATTTGGTTGACTTCTTCCTTGGCCTTAGTCACCCATTCTTCCAACGCAGTGAAGCTAAATTATGACGCTGAGTTAAGTGCATTCTTGTTGACTGTTCCAAGTTCCATCCAGAGCTTTCATAGTTTCTTTTCTAAGTCATAATGATTCGATCTTTTTACTAAATTCAGCTAAACTCAACTACCCCCTGTAGTGAACACCAATTGTTACAACTTTTGGGAGCTTAAGACCTTGATTGAGTTTAAAATGATAAATTTGGGTTTTTATTCCTTTTCTGAATAATACTCGCTTCAGCTCCCTTGTTCAACTGCACAGGTTCCTTGTATGTGCATTGTTCGATCTGATAATATAATATAATGGGCAATTGTAGTATGTAGACTACTAATCCAGTTGAGCTGATAGCTAAAATAGTGATTATGTCCAGCGCCAACCTGGTTCTTGTCTAATATTAATTTCTTCTGAAAAATGTTAGGAACTTCTTCCCTATTCCGTCTGGTAGAAATTAACCTAGGGGTAAGATTCAGAGGTTCTTCTTCTTTCTCATAATGCCAAGTCCGCAGAGATCAACAAAAACATAGACAAAGGATCTATTTGTCCTTCTTTCTCTAATCAAAAGAGCAGACAATCTGGATACGAATGAAATAGATAATTGTATATTCAATTAGATTCAAATTTATCTTCTTTATTATAAAAATCCAATGGGATTTTATAGGTAATTTGGTGCACAATTCTTTGGTTGGCACCCCAATTGGGAATGGTGGCCATCACCAATGAATTACCCCTCCAGGTTCGCGCAAAACAATGATTTTCTTCATTGAATGTACTCAGGTTCATATCCTACTTGACTGCGACCTCTTCTGAGTTAAAATGAGTTAGTATCCCAACATCTTTCACTAAACTCCCATCAATTTACTTTATCTGGTAACAACCTTCTTAGGTAATGGGACTCTAACTCATAAACAGCAGATTGTGATCCAGAAAAGGGTAATTGAAGTTGCTCTATGACTGAGGCAAAACTCGCCAGCAACTCATAAAACCTTTGGTCAATTGGCAACTAAACCCAGTCAACTCCTACAAGTCAATCTAATTATTTTTAATTAACTTGACCCCCAAATCACTTGTTTATTGTTGGATGATTATCTCTGACAAAACACGCGTCAATCCAGCGGATTGCATCTGGCAGTTTAATAAATTTTACTGAAATATTTCACTGTACAATAGTTATCATATAAGTAATTGATAACTTCAACATCCACTAGCTGGATGGATTCCCTAGTGGGCCAGCAGATTAGTTGTAATCGATGGAGCTGGGTAATGTTGGCAAAAATTCCAACAAATGTGCAATGCAATACTATTGGAAGGCATGCACACATGCATGACTAGGTAACAGTAGTTCAAGCACCAAATATTGGCATTCCCGCACATAGTTCCCTTAGTGTAGAAATGGTTGCTGGCAAGGGACATATCAACACAGAGCAGGAGAACTGACGTTTGCTAGGGCTCTAGGTTGAGATCAAATTTCGCGGCTTTTGAGGCCATGCCAGTCGGGTTCATAACTAGTTGTAAATAACTCAGGAAAGCTAAAAAGATTTTAAACAGAAAAGTACTTATTAAGAAAATTAAGAAAAAGATTCTGAAGAATGTAAGGGAGGGTAATCCCTTTATATACCTCTTCACCAGTTAATTCTATGCTTCAGATGAATTGGTTTTGGAAGGAAATAGTTAAATGGATGTTAATTTACTTGGTAACCTTTTCTGTGGCTTTCTCTGGAAGCTTCAGATACCCACAGTCAATCGCCCTTTTATCAGAGCTTTTGTATGAAGTTTTGTAGTTTTGAGGTCAGATGCCAATTTAATCTTAATTTATATAAGAAAATTAAATTTTTGATCACATCCTCTTCACTTGTGCACAATTTCCATTTTTGGAATTCTCCCTTTATTGTGGGAAGCCTCCTCAAGGGTCATGACTCGCCTTATGGTGAATGCTGAATTAGGCTCCCCATTGACTTGTGTTGAGCCCAATTTGAAGTATTTGGGATCAACCCAAATAATATTTAATATTAATTTAAATAATTTGACTCACCACTGGTGACTAATGTGAGGAAATTGAACTAATCAATTGGGTATTGTAAAATTATATCTCAACACTAAAGCCTAATCAAATAGCCATTTAGGGACTTACCAGCTTTTTATGCCAAAAATAATCCAACTCCCCTCTGTATTATTAGTTATTTTATAACTATTTATTTGAAACCAATGCTAAGATCTCCCTTCCTAGGCCTGTATCGCCTAGCTCCTGCTACCTTCCTATCCTGAATTATCCCCTTTCTGATCCCACCTTTAGCCTCAAGGTCCTATAAATACCTTGAGGCTTTATTGAAATAGACTATCATTTCTTTTAATTTTAGTTCCATTTGTGGCTTTTTCAGGCCCTTAGGGTCTAATATCTCGATGGAGGCTTCAGGGCCCTGAATTAATTATGGCCACTAAGGAGCTGCTCCCCCATATCCTGGCAAAAGTGGTGCTCCCTGCCAGGTGCCCCTGAGTCCCCCATGAGGGCTTTAACCCAGGAAAGAGGAGAAGTGACCATTGCCAAGGGTCTCCGGCCCAGAGCCTACCTTAGACCTAAAACCCAGGATGAACAAATTCCCCATCCTGGTCCCTGTTCAGCCATCTCAGCACTCAATCCAGGAAGGAAGAAGTAGGATCAGTTGGAGGTTCCCCTGGCTGATCTGATTGTGATTTTAAAAAACTGGGCGGCCAAACCCAGGTTATCCTGACCCCAGCATGATAATCATCAAGCGTTCAAACCAGGATGAAGGTGGGACCAAAGGCTCTTTTAGATATCAAGTAGGATCAGGTAAGCCAACACCATTGATCTAAATCTGGGGTCAATTCCAATGTGTTTATAATAATGAATACCTAATTTAATTTTAATGTATTTACTAAAACTAATTTTAGTTCAAATCGCTCTCCATGTACCATTCCTGATGCCGGCAATCAATGCCAACGATTTTCAAAATTGGCTAGGCATTTAGTTTCCCCGTCGCCTATTTTCTTTCTGGGGCTTCTTCCCAATGACAGCTCTAATGCTGATGATCTCTCCAGGTTTCATCCCCAATGCCGGGACCCTTTCTGATGCTGACTCCCATGCCAATGATTCTTTCAATCAGCCAGGCATTAAGTTGCCCCGCCGCCTATTTTCTTTCCTCCAAAATAATGCTGATGCTCTTTCCAGGACCTCTTCCTGATTCCAGGGCCATATCCCAAAGACACTTACCAGATCTCTCCATTGTGTCCAAGCCAACTACTTTTTGGCCCATACAACCTGCTATTTTGGATCCCTCTTTTTTTACAAAAAAATTATGAGTACCAGGATCTTAACTGCTCCTGATGTTTATACAAAAATCGCCAGCCAGATCTAATGACCCCCGCTTTGGCTCTGACCCCTAGCTGAGGCTTGGAGGGGTTCTGTCAGGATCCTCCCTTTATTGGGAAAAGCCTCCTCTAGGTATTGTGACTCTCCTAATGGCAAATGCCAAATTAGGCTCCCCATTAACTTGGGTTGAGCCCAATTTGAAGTATCAAGGATCAACCCCAATAATATTTAATATTAATTTAAATAAGTTAACTCTTCATTAGCGACTTATGTTAAGCATTTCAAAATTTTTAATTGGGTAGTGGCGAAATCCTATCTTGACATTAAAACTCAATCAAATAGCCATTTATGTACTTACAGGCGATCGATGCCATGGATACCCAACTCCCCTTTGTATTATTAGTTATTATATATATTTACATATCAGCAACTGAAGCTGAGATCTTCCTATCCTAGGCCTGTATCGCCTAGCTCCTGCTACCTTCCTATCTTAAATCCTCCTCTTTCTGATCCCACCTTTAGCCTCAAGGTCCTATAAATACCTTGAGGCTTTATTAAATTAAGCTATTGTTTCTCCTATCTCTAGTTTAATTTGTGGCTTACTCAGGCCCTTAGGGCCTACTATCTCGATGAAGGCTTCAGGGCCCTGAATTAATTATGGGATGGTTAAGAGGTTCTCCCCTATGTCCCAATACCCATAATAGTTCAATTGACTTTTGAACCTTTGGGGATTGCTTTACATTGGTGATATCTGATCTTGAGTTCAAAGGGGATTGAGGCTAATTGTTTATACTCGTTTTAGAACGTTTTAGGATTAATTACTAACTTGCCTTATTTGTACAAAAAAATGAGGCAATCTAATACAGGCAAAGCCTTAATTACTACATCAACCCTTTTTAAGTTCATACCCTTCTGAATGAGAATTCTTCTATTTCTCAAGGCAGTGGACACAGTCTGCTTTTGATTGTCAGGTGGCCTCCTTGATGGGGTAGGCCTGCCGTTTGACCAGGTGGGAGCGTTTGACTCTAATCTTTTAGTCTCCAGGATGGGCTCAATTTTATACTCTGCCGCGTTAGGGTTTTTAGAGCATATTGGGCCTGACTTATCCATGATGGGTCCCTCAAACTTCTTTAGTTTGGATATGCGGGGGAAGGGTGAGCTTTGGGAGACTTTATGAAGCTCTAACTCAAATGTTACTTTGTTGATCTGGCAAAGCACCTTGTATAGGCCCAAGGCAAGGGCGCATTTTTTGTGCACTCAATAGGGACAGAGTAGATCTTGGAACTTATATAACTATATTGCCTTCTGGAAACTTTTTGATTTTACTAAACAAGTTTGTGTGTGGTTAGTTTATTTAAGGTATTTTGAGGTGATAATTGTCTGAAGACAACTATTCAGTTGAGTTTATTCATAGCCAATGGTATCAATCTCGCTTAGATATTCTCCTACAGGAAGTTACTTAAAACGTTTCTTTTGTTAACTTAAGAACAATTTGAATAAAGGAAAACTATCCCTTCAACTATTACGCAAGGAGAACTTGAGAACAAAATTAAATAAGAGAACTAATTCTTTAACTATTATGTAAGGAGAACTTTTAAATTATATAAGAAACCTTGCTCAGACTCTTCCACAAGAGAGCAATATACAATTTATTACTATCTAATTATTTTCTGTTTTTTATTTAATAAAACAAGGGGTTTAGATAGGAATTTAGCACTTAACCCTTTGTTTCACTCCACGGTAATGGCATTTTTGCTAATGAACATAACCCTAAAGGTCATATCAAACGATGAACACTTCATCAACCTAGTTGGTATTCATTCCCAACTATATTACAAATAATTATGAGTCAGATTCAGAATTAGCGTTTCACAACGCTTTTATTAAACCCCAGCAGATTAACCTTTCCAAGCAAGCAACCATCTTAGGTAATAGGGCCACTTACATATTTACAGCAGACAACTTCTCTAAGGCTAACCTGAAAGTTACTGCCATGAAAAGTGTTATCAAAGCTTCAGTAACTCTGGAAACACCCTTTTCTAATTGGAAACAATTTATAATTGAACCGCATAAGAAAGTCTAATTGTTGATAATCAAACCAAGAATCCAACTTTTTACAAACTTTTAAGGGGATGATCCCTGATGAAATGTTAATTGCCAAGCTCGGAATTGAATCCTAAAATAGACTAACTAATTTCCCATATGAGAACATTTTAAAGGTAGTTATTAAACTAGATAACTCCAAAATCTCTTAAGGTTGCTTATTAAAAAGTGAACCAAACCGGGATAAGATAGATAGTCATTATAGTTTATCACAGCTGGATAATGTGGGTACCCCAAAATACCAACACCTTCCTTCTAGGCAGGGTGATCTGAGCGGCGAGCATCAGCATTGACCTTCTGATCATGCATGACCCTGTTGAGTAAGTCTTCAGAGCGGAGAGATTTGACTGGATGTTGGTAAATATATCAACAGCGGTGGGCGTTATTACATCAGGTTGTCCTGCGAACATTTGTGGGGTGTTGTCCATGGTAGAAGAGAAATGGGGACATACCCATAGAGGAGTGCTTGTGGTTGGTGTAGGTGAACTGAGCTAGAGATATCCAGGAGGTTTAAGTCTTCTTCTGGTCTGGGATGTAGCAGAGAAGGTACTGCTCTAGAGTCTGGTTGACTCTTTTTGTTTGGCCATCTAACTGAGGATGGTAGGTGGAGGAGCGACAGGGCATGATGCTTAAGTTTGGACATGAGGTGGTCCTAGTAACGCAAGTTAAAATGGGGCCACGGTCCAATACAAGCTCATCAGGTGGCTCATGCCTTAAATAGATTCCTTAATGAAATTTTGGCTGTTTCTTTTGAGGTAATTTAAAAGGTGCATGGGAGGAATTCTTTACCCTTGGTGATCCAGTACACTACCACCATGATTGCATCATATTTATTTGACAATGGCAGACAGGTGATGAAATAAACTATGATAGAAGAGCAGGGCCTAGTGGGAATGTAAAGTGGCATCATTTTCCCCTGGGGTTTGTAGCACGAAGGTTTGGAGCTGGCGCAGGTCATGAACTTGGAGAGGTGCTTCTTCACTATAGGGTACAATTCTGGCTATAAGTAAAATTGCTTTATTAATTTTGCAGTATTACCAAAGCCAGGGGGTCTTCCTAGAGGGTGTTCTTGGTAGAGCTGGAGAATATCCTCGTGCATCTTCGTGACCAGTATACATCTTTATCTAGAAAAAATGATTAATTTAATAAAAGGAGAAGCTTTTAAGCGCCTCATTGGTAGAGCCTTCCGAGAGAACCTTTTTTAAAACCTTCCCCAGTGTGCTGTGATCATGGGCATTCTTTAGTCTCCAAATAAAGCTTCAAAAGTTCTTTTAGATCTTGGCAGAAAGATTGTTGTAAGCATGGTCGCATTGTTGAGGTAATCAATTAAGCGCAATTGAAAGAAAAGTGAGGGTCACGGCTGAGGAGGTCAGGGATCAAGTTCAATTGTTTAAGGTTTGTACTTGATAATGAAGCTGTGTTAGATTAGTTCCTAGTGCCAACTGGCTTGTCTCTGGTTCGATTCTGGGTGCTTTTATGGAATTTTAGGGCGCGAAGATCCACGCTTATGATGAAGAAATAGATGTCATCCAGAAGGTGGTGCTGCCAATTTAGTGAGCAAAGATGGAGAGTAGTTCCTTGTCATACACTGGGAAATTGGTCTCATCCAGAAGCATTTTGGTCTTAAAAAGCACGCTTGATGTTCTAAACCATCCTTACCCTCCATTAAGAGAACAGCCCCAAAGCAAAGTTAGAGCCATGCATCCTAACGATAGTTGGACTGCCATGGCAAGGGTGGGCCAGGACAGGCATGTAAAGGAGGCTTTCTTTTACAGCTCAGAAGGCTGCCTCCTCTTCCTCCACCCAGGTAAAATGAACTGGGCCAGTGAGGCAGGTCAAGGGAGAAGCAGTCAAAGAGAGATCCTTTTCAAAGCGATGAAAAAGGTTTACACACTAAGAAAACCGCAAATTTCCAGTCTTGTCCACAAGAGGAGCCTAGTACTGGATATCCAACTGCTTTTCAGTACAAATACCCATGCCTTCATTGAAGATGACACTGCCCAAGAACAAGACAAAGTCCTTGAAGAGCTCACTTTTGAAATCTTCAGCTTTAGGTTGACTTTGGCGATTACCTGAAGCACACTTTCAACGTCCTAGGCATTAGCTTCCCGAGTTTTAGAGAACACAAGGCTGTCATCCATATATGCAATGCAGCACTTCCATCACAAGATCTCTCAACACGTGTTCAATCTGTTGTTGAATACCACAGGTGCATTACATAATCCAAATGGCACCACATTGTATTTATAGAACCCCAGGTGGCATTTGAAAGTCATGAAATGCTGATTCATTGTCAAGACTGGGATTTAGTGGAAAGCGTCAGTGAGAACCAGATTGGAGAAGAACTTTACATTTGGCAATCATAGAGGGATGTCCTCCATGAGCGGCATAGGATAGGGGTCGGGTTCAGTGACTGCAAAAATGATGGAAATTCTCACATGGGTGAAGATCTTCATTTGCTTTTAGGACCAGAAGCACAGGAGAGATCACTAATGACATCTGAGGCCAGATGAGGTTGCACGTGAGCATGTCCTTTACATATGCGTTTAGTGAGTCTTTAGCCTTTTGATTTAAGGAGTATATAGGATACCCCTTGGGGAGTTCTGCATCCTCCTTGAATTTGAAGGAGAAAGTGAAAGGACTGTAGGCGGATGAGAAAGAGTGGGTAGTAGGCTTAAACAGGTGCGCAATAGTTGGAACTCTAATGTTAGATTTGGTATTTCTTGGACCTTGGTGAGTACTCCCAGGAAGGGCCCTCACTGTTTTCAGAACACAAAACTAATACATCTGATGTATCCCTTCAGGATGTAGAGTGACCAGACCGCTTCTCTTCTCAAAAAAAGGTAGAGTAGTTGTGCCACCACCGCATACTCAGGATGATTAAGCATGGCAGGTTCTCTAAAGCACAGAAGCGCTTCTCAAACCTACTATGGACTTAGCTTAAGGCAATTGGTCATTGGATCGCCCAACTAAACTAGGGGTTTGAAGTGTCAGCCAAAGTAACGCTCTCATTAGGGGAGATTTTCAGGTCCAGTTCGTCTAACTGGGCTAGATCAAATGAAGTTGTCTCCAGCTCCTGTGTCAACCAGAGCATTGAAAGCTTCTATGATGACCTTGCCTTTGCAATATCTTGCACTTGATGGTAGATGGGATAACCAATTAAGACGATGGATTGCACCCATCTTTCTATAAACTCATAAAACGTGTGGGAGTAGGGCGCAGGTTATAAGGTTGCTCCGCCTCCTCAGAGTTGCATGTCACAGGTCCTTCTCTGGCTGCCTCTGGTGCAGGCGAGAGGGATCAAGGGCTTGGCAGGTTCTCATTGGGAGCTGAGGTGCTTTTTTATAGTGGAGGTCAGGCTTATAAGGCGAACCTCTCTTGTGAGCACTGAAGAAAGTTGAGGCTCCACTTGACTAGCTAAGGATATCCCTTCTACAAGATAGAAACGTGGCGGGTGGCTGAAGTGGTTCTAAGTAAAGCAGGGCCCAAATTATGACTGAACATACGTGAGGGCTTGGTGAGAGGTTCTCTGGCAGAAAGGGCCAAGGTGCGGAAGTGTGCAGCATGTTCTGCAACTGATAGGTTATCCTATTGTAAGGGCAGCATAGCGGACCAGGCCGCGTCAAGGGATTCCTCAGGTGTGTCCGCACAATGGACCAGGTCAGTACTCCTCCAGAAAGAATAGTAAGCCAGTTATTGCGCAAGAAGGTTTACCATCCATAAGGACAGAGTAGCGGGCAAGGAGGATATGAGTTCGTCCACCTGATCATGAAGTGGCTGTAATACCCTACTACCTGTTAGAAGCATGCGTGGAGTCAAAGGCGTTTCAAGGCAATGTAAATATGGTTAGCCTCTGAGGGGTCCAAAGAGGGACAAGAAGGATTTCCTATAGCATGATGTTGAAAGCGTGGGAGTAGGCGAAAAAAAGTTTTTATAGAAATGGCAAGTTCTAGGAATACAAAGAGGAAGGAGAACACAACCATCATCACAGTGTTATTGTTAGTTTACCAGTCAGTAAGGCTCGCGGGTTTAGGGGTTTGCGCCACGTTCTTAAGTATAGAGACAAAGATAAAGAGTTTTAATGTCACGGTTGCCTCAATGAAGTGTAGGGCAATACTATTGGGAAGGCATGCCCACGCAAATGCCCAAATAGCAGTAGTACGAAGCACCCAATATTGGTGTAATTGAACATAATTACCTTTGGTAGTAGAGGAGATGGCTAGTTAGGGACAGACCAACACAGAATAAGAGGAATGTCAGTTGACTGAGCTCCAGGTAGAGATCAGTTTCAGCAAACTCGAAGGCTGCGCCAGTTGGGTTCATGACAGGTGTAAAGCTCAAGAAACACAAAATAGAATTAATAAAGCAGTCTTATTGAAGTAAATTTTAGAAAAATCAAACTGAGGAATTTAAGAGAGGGTAATTCTTTTATAAACCTCTTCATTTTAATAAGTGACTATTAAATTGGAATCTTTTTTAAGGAATCTTTTTCTAAATAGCTTACAAATTCATGGGGATCATTTCTAACTGGTGGTATCTGTTCTCAAGTGCTTTAAAGAGCTTACCAGTTATTTCTAATTGTATCTTTGCGTTTTGGGATAGATTTATGCACTGTTTTATAATCTAGAGTAATATTTGATCCAGGAAAAGCTTGAATCATTACACAAACTTGATTTAAATACTAACCTTAAGAGAGCAGCAACATTCTGTTAGGCGATAACTTTGTCATGCATATAAAGAAGTCTATAACAAGTCCAGAACCAGTTAATTAGATTACTAATGACGCCAAGTAGTTTTCAGACAAAAAGCGCAATATGGCTCCTAACTACCAGGTAGGCGATTTGATAATGTTGGACGCAAAATCTGTACCTCAATGTGCCATGCCAGAAAGCATCTTGCAAAATGAGCTGGGTTATTTCTTATCAACATAGTCCTGAATGATTGATACTTCTACTAGAATTTTCCTGAAAACCGTAAAATCCATAATTCCTTTCATGCTTCCTCCTTACCCCTTTTAAAGTAAAGAAGCCTGTGAAGGCAATTTTCATCATGGTGGAGGGTGCGCCAAAATTGAATTGTAGCGAATATATTTCCTGGAGAGTTAAACTCAATTTGCAATATATAGCTTTGTGGAAAGGGCACCCCTCTTATGAAGACAGATGCAATCCTTTCAAGAATTGTACAAACAGTCAGAAATGATTGCGGAGTTTTACAATGCCAATAGTTAGGCACAACAGCTTCCTTCTCTAAGATAGCGGCCATTTCAGAAAAGAAGTTTACAACTTCCTTTAAAATTATATGCTCTGGTGAAGGTCTCAAGAGGGTAGGCCCTGTCCTTTTAAGAAGGGGTAATGTAAGCCCTTGGCTCCCACTATTAAGCTGTACTGGTTCATGAACCATTATAGACTTATGGGGGCCAAAACCATAGGGCCCCTGCATATTACCTAGATTGCTGACTTAGGCATACCCAAGAAGAAAGCTGGTAGCTGCCGCTCCACCCTGCTTCCCATGTTCCCTAACATACTACAAAGCCCAAATTCATTATAGTACAGAATCTATAGAGTATATATTAAAAAACCAAACAACTATGTGTTGACTTAGGAACTTTTAGGAAGTTCAATGCAACAGTACTATATTCCATCCTCAGCAAGTAGTTCAATTAGGATTCACCGTGAATCAAAAAAACTACACCTGATCAGTCTTGGAAAAAACTTATTTATTAAGTCTTATTTGGGCAAAAAGGCAATGAGAAAAGGTTGGAACCAGGGATAAAGCTCAGCACTAAATTCAAAAAACTTCAAAATGAATTCTGATATTTGGAACTTACTAAAAACATCTTGAGAATAGTGTGGGGATTGTGAACGGTATTCTTAAAATGGAGAATAAATCAAATCAATAATTCTCATTATTATCTTTTAATTTTATTGCGGGGAAGGCTGACCATGAGATGGACACTTCTGAATATGACTCAGATGAGGCAAAACTTAGTACCAGGGGAGGCACCCCAGAGAAGCGATGCTATCTCTAGTTGCCAGCGGGAACGCCACTTATAGGAAGGGGGAGGGAATGTGTGTAGGGGACATATCCACTATTGAGCACGTGTGGAGGAAGGGGTCTGATTTGATGAACCAGACTGGGAACCAGGAGGAGACCAGCTGTCGGTGATGCGGTGGAAGATATCCAAACATCCACGCTTGAAAGTGATCCACCAAATGAGACCGGAATCTGTGGACAGCTTCAGGGAGGGTGGGGATGGATCCAGCGATGGCTTCCAAGACAATCGTGTGGATAGTCCACATGGCGATTGCAACCACCAGAGCACGGAGGGAGGGTGGGAGGGGGAGGCCATTGATGAAGCAAACATATCTCTTGACAGACTGAAGGGATGTGTTTGATCCTGGCCTAGCAGACGTTGGACTTCGCGCCATATTACTTTAGAGGTGGGGCACTTCTCCAGGCGGTGAAACAGCGTTCCATACTGGCCACACATGACACAGGATGAGTGTAAAGCATTAGAGCGCTCAGCTGTACGATACACCTGCCTCAGGCAGCGCCACACATGGGAGCGGACTTGAGGCTGAAACAGAGGATGGTGTGCGTATTTCCAGATAGTCTTTTGGGTCTCAGTAGAATAAGGGATGTCCATCATGTCCAGGTAGTCCACCCTGGATAGGACTTGGGGTCGAATGGGGATCACGCCATCATGGATGGGTAGCCCCTGTACCTCTTGTGTGAACTGAGGAGAGGGGCGGCCTCTTCAGGTTGTATGTCCACTAATATGAATTCTCCACTCTGCGCTTCGCATGGAGAGTAGGATTCGTTTGTAGTGGGTTTTGGTCCCGTGAGGACCTGTGGCTGATGTGTGTGATGCGAGGTATTTCATCAGGGAGTGGGGGTTTGATGGATTGTTGAGGCCCAAGGCTCAGGAGAAGTTGGAGTGGGCCACGTGGGACCAGTGTTGGGATGAGGGTAGGAGCAGTGATGGCCGCAATCCAGGTGCCCAGGATCTTGGCGGCATGGGCTTTGAAGTCAAGTAGGCCCATGCCACCATGATGATGAGGGCCAAACATGACCTCTAGCCGTACAGGTGGAGGGCGGCCTGACCAAAGCCAGCCTTGTAGCAAAGCATACAGGGATTTGAAGAAGCTTGGGGAGAAGGGGATGGCGTGGGCTCCGAACCAGACTTTGGATAGGAGCATAGAGTTGGCAAGAACAACCCTGCCAGTGAGGGTAGTAGGGTGGGCTCTGAGAGAGGCTATTCGCTTCGTCACGTTGTCCAGTATATGGCACTCCATTACTGCTGACGCGTATCCACCTGCCTCCAACCACATGCCCAGATGTCATATTGGTCCTATGGTAGGTCATGGCACAAAGGGGAGACACACACACACACACACACACACACACACACACACACACACCAGTGGAGCGGTGTGTTTTGAGTTAGTAAGGCGTGGACGTGGGCGAGCAGATGGGCCAGGTTGTGAACTACTTGCTGGGGCCCAGCAGTTCTGAAACTGACCAAGGAGGATGATTTCAGTTTTGGAGGCGTTCAGTGCCGCGTTGCTTACCCAGGAATATTCCTGGACAGGGCTTCAAGCGGGTGTGCATCTTTGTTATTAGACACTCCCACCACGCAATCATCTGCAAATGCCATCATCTTGACTGGGGTTTGGCCTGGCACATGGACCCCAGTGAGTTAGGCATTCACATTTCGCAGTAGTGGGTCAAGGCTGAAGTTGTATAAGAGTGGGCTCAGGGGGTCCCCTTGTCACAGGCCCCTTTGAGGGCGGACTACTTCCGTTAGGAAACCTGGGCCGCGCACTGCCATTGTTGCAGATTCCGTGAGCAGCATCACCCAGTTAATGAAGCGGGGAGGTAGGCGGAATTTTTGGAGGCAGGCCCTTAGGTATTCCCAGTTTACTCTATCATAGGCCTTTTGTTGGTCCAAGAATACGAGTGCCCCAGAGGCTGTGGACTGACACACATTAGCCACAGAGTGCACATTATCCCAAATTGACCTTCTTGGGATGAAACCGAATTGTTCTGGGGAGATGGTGGCAGATGCTACAGTCCCTAAACGGTTAGCCATGATTTTTGTTAAAATTTTGGTGTCTGTGTTTGTCAGAGAAATGGGGCGCCAGTTGGCTAAGTCTAGCCTATCCCCTTTCTTGAAGAGTGTGACCGTAAAGGCCTCATGTCCTCCTGGTAGGAGGCGTGTTTCCAACAGGCTTTGGTTGAGTGAGGCTAGCAGCAATGGGGATATATATTTAAAATATTTTTTGTAGAACTCATATGGAATTCCATCTGGGCCTGGGCATTTTTGG
This sequence comes from Massospora cicadina, assembly GCA_022478985.1. Taxonomy (NCBI): domain Eukaryota; kingdom Fungi; phylum Entomophthoromycota; class Entomophthoromycetes; order Entomophthorales; family Entomophthoraceae; genus Massospora; species Massospora cicadina. The sequence goes on from JAKSZP010017322.1 coordinate 29,671, forward strand.
TTTGGCGCACCGCGAATGGTAGTCCATAATTCGTTTGGAGTAATTAAATTCATTATTTCTGGGTATCGGAAAATGGTGCAGATATGAGCTCTGTCGAGAAATTCTGCCATTTCAGCTGGCTGAATTGGTTTGGCTCAGTATAACTCGGAGTAATATCTTTGCATTTTGATTGCCACTTCGGCCAGTGTGTCCACAATAGAATTATCCGATCTTCATACCTGTGTGCAGGCCACGCTCTGGCGTGGTGCAAAATTTTTTTTGAAGAAGTATGCGGTGCACTTGTCACCTTTAGTAATGCGTGTGGCCCTGTATTGGACACAAACCTGATGTTTGTGTTGCCTTTCAAGTGCGTTGAGGTGGGCAGCTGCCTCCGCCCACTTCTGGCCCCATGCAGGGCTATATCCTGAGGCTGGAATGTTGGACTCCAAATGGGCCAATTCTGCCAGCGCCTGCGATATAACCGCCGATGTGGCTCATGAGCATCTGGATGAGAGATGGCGATAGTGGTGAATGGTGTCTTTTTTGAAAGTTGCCCATGTGGAAATGGGGTCTGCACAAAATGGTACAACAAACAATTTTGCCAAAGTTGCCTCTTCCACCCACATGGAAAATCCTGGTGAAGTGAGCTCTGGGGGGCGGATTTTGCACCAATGTGGGGCCTTTGCAACTGTGATGGGTAAGTGGTATGTTATCGAGACCAGTCAGTGGTTGGAGAATTCCATTTTCATTGTTTTGAAGTGGGAGATGTGGGGTTGGAATTTTGCCAGTACTAGAATAAGGTCGATGCGGGTCATGGACCTTAATTAGCCATTGTGGATGTGGGGATGCATCATGTTTTCGAGCAGTGGGGCATGTTGCAGCAGCGCATCCATTAACCCAAGGGTGGCTTTTAGAACGCGTAGTTCTACGTGACCCTGTGGGATGTGGGGTGAGGGCAGCCACCAGTCCGTTGGTGAGGTTAGCCAACAGTTCATGTCACCAATTAGGAAAGAACCAGGGGGTAGTGGGAGGGATTTGACTGATGAGAATTCCCGACGCTCTTGTGCACCATTTGGGGTGTAAATGTTGATGATTGTGTGTGCAACATCAGCCCATGAGAAGGTGACAATGAGCACTCAGCCATTTAGGAATGTTTCTGAAGATGTAAATTTGAAAAAATTGTTTTTCCAAATTAGCACCCCACAGTGCTTTGACCAAAAGGATAGGGATGGTAGGAGCATTGTTTTCCAAGCTTCCTCAGAACCTCATGGACAGTGGGACTCCTGGATGGCCAGGATATCCACGGGTAAATTGTTTTGTAAAAAACTCAGTTTCCTAGCTCAGGATGGGGAGGCCTTGAGTCCGGCGATATTCAGCATCCCTAGAGTGAAGGTTTCCCCCATCACACCTTAGGTGCGAGGGGAGGGCCCCCAGGCCCACCAGCCTCTTCCAGGTCCCCACGGGCTTTCACAGCAGCATGGGTATTAGCAGCAACGCTATTGGGGTTTTTGTTAATTTTTGCAGAAAGAGTCGCATTGGCTTTGGCCTTTGCTTTTTGTTTTCCTGACGTCGGACAAATTTTTGTGGTGCGGATAAGTTTGGTGCACCATCGAGTGGGGCAAAAAAAATTTTTTCGGTTGGGATAGGTCCCAAGTCATTTTTGACCGGGGCTTGGGTACAGTGATTGGGTGAGATCGAATCTCCCATCGGATCCTTAGATTGAGTGGCCCGTTCAGCTTGGGTCTCCCAATCTGATTGGGTGATGGATTCCCGAGTTGCTTCCACTTTGAAGGTCTCCATGTCCTCCTGGCGTTGTGAGTGTGGGATGGTGGTGGTGGCCTTGGCCGCTTCCTTGGCTGTGGTCCTATGGGCCTGCTTGGCCTTCTTCTGCTCCTGCGGGGAGATGGGCTTTACCAATAGGTAGCAGCCTTGTGCTCCCCATGGGAAAGCCTCCTTGGTGCTTGCAGTTGGTTTGTAGTGCACCTCCCCGCTGGCCATGGCTGCCGAGGGGTGCTCTTGGAATATGACGCCCTCTTTGATGGGGCATGCGTGCGCCTTATGGCCAAATGCATCACAGTGGGTGCAAATGGGGGGCGCGCTGTTTACAGTTACCCGGAATGGGTGGGTGGTGTGCCCTGCAATATCAAAAAAGGTGGAGTGCGGGATCTGGGTTAGGTCCTTCACAATCTCCTCAGTTGGGGTCAGAACTGCGATGGCTTTGCCGGTGCACAGGTGTGGCATCAGCATGAAATGTTGCATTTCGAAAGATTGTATTTTGCTGTATATGGTGAGACCATCTTTCAAGTGTTGCTCCAAAATGTCACGTTTTACCATAGTAGGCAAAAGTCAAACGTGAGGAAAATTTGGTTTGATTTTGTCCATCTGGTGCATTTAGTTTTGATGACCCATTGCCCTTCAGGGAGGTCAACCACTATGTGCACCGCTGCAGCCTCATCTGCTGCTATTTTGTTTTCAAAACCTAGGTCCAGCCAACCATGCGACATGGAGTGAGGTGCCACGTACACCAGAGTTGGGAAAATTTTGTGTACATCTTCACAAAATTTTTCCCATAGGGCCGTTTTTTGGATGTCCAGATACACACGGACTCCGAATTCCACTGACGAAAGTGGCTGGGAATGTGGCGTGTTGATATACTGGTTGCATCATGCTTGCCACGCGAGTATCTCTGGGGAAATTGTGACCGCTGGTTTTTTTAGATTTTTTTCTATTCCGCCAGATTCTCCAGGGCGTTTTTAAACGTTAGAGGCTGCAGGCCTTCCGCCTGCTCCTCTTGCCTTGCTTGCCCAACTGCTCCCAGACATGGGCGCAGACTAATCCCCTCTATGAGATTATCAAACTAGATTTAGTCTTGAATTGAATGGGTTGCAAAAGTATTTGCAACGAGAAAGAAAAGTTAATTCTCATTATTATCAAATTGGAAATTGGTGTTCAAAACCACTAATTAAACTTAGCAACCCCCACCTTAGCACAACATATAGCACAACACCCTGTTAGTTTAGGTTGTTATTTATTCAATTCTTTTTATATTTTTATTGATTTTATTTTCAAAAAGATTTAATTTTACTTTTATTTAAAATAATAATTGTATGTTACTAAAAAGTATGCCTGTGAGTAACCCACCTTTGTCCCATTTGAAGGCGATGGTATGTTGGAATCATCTGTGCAACTAACTGCCAGTAGCAATATATATATTCTTATATGAAACCATTAAAACTTCTTCCCACCCATTTCTGGGAACCATAACACCATCTTTACTCCACTTAAGTTGAAAAAATAAAGGAAGAACGTCTCCTTGTAGTCTTCATTTGTTGTTAAGGCGTTCTGACATTTACACATTCAGCCCAGTTTTCACTTGAATACTTTATTCCTAACATCCCATATGCCTTGTCAAGTGGATGTTATGGCGTTGAATATAAAGTATTTAACAATGAGTAATAAAGAATTTATTTGAGGCTTTCTTTTTCGTAAAACCATAAAATAATAAATTAATAACTTAGTGTAGGATAGAGTGATAAAGACAAAAAATGGAAAAAAAGGGTTTAGTAAGGTTTGAGAGCCTTTAAGAATTGACTGCGCTATCCTCAGGTGATACATTTTGGTAGTTTATTAGCCAACTTTATGTTTATATTTATTCTGGTTTTTAACATCTGGAATTTGTTGACGTAATTGATTTCCTTTGTATATTCTTTCTGTTTAAACCTTTTCTTATATTACATTTAGTTAGTAAACTACTTTCAACTGGGGTTGCCCATGGTATCAAACTTATATAGATTGGAAACGCCTGGTTTTAACCCTTTAGGTTAGGAAAGAAAATTGCGTTAATTTCTCTAGTTATAGACACCTTTAAATTCAATACAGAGCTGTTTATATTTTTAACACATAGTGCTCTTCAGAACCAGTGATATTAAAGGGTCTTGGCATGAAGGTTAGTTTAGAAATGAGGAGGGTTTAAAATGGGGAAACAGCCGCCACCACCTTTCATTCAAGGTATGCTCAGGTCATTAAGCTTGGCAAGAGACAAAGTCCTATAATTAGTACCCCTTTTAGTTCTAAAAGGGTACAAGGTTCTTTACAGCTTGATAGCTGTGACAGAAGACCCTACAGACAATGTTAAAATTTTTTATTAATCAATCCATAGTCTATAATTTTTGTCTAAATATCTCCTTGTGAAAACATAACTTTATAATTCTATCTTGGTTGCTTCAGGTATCAATTTTTACAGTTGAGAATGCTCATTATTAAGCTTTCCATTTGGGAGAGAAATTGTATCTGTTGCACATACTTTAGGTATACTGTGATGAACAGTGTCTCTTTAAATGATCACAAAAAACTTATGAAGATGAGCCCAGCTTATTTTATATAAAAAGATAATAGGATGGAGAAGAAATTCTTTATCTTAAGGATTAAGATATATCTGGAAAGGGTAACTTGTAATATGGTAAGTGCAATGCTGGTCAGCAGCAACGTAGATTGCCCACCATAGATGACTTAAAATGACGCAATATTCTTTCAAAGTCCATAGTATACTACATTGACCTCTAGTTAGGTATCCCAGATAAGCAACTTTAATTTAAACATTTTTACTTGGGAAGCATATATTTTTATCAATAATTTAATTACAGTTAAAATTTAAATATCTGACAGGCGCTATATATAGTGCTTGGAGGCCCGTTTGCTGCAGACCTCTCAGTGAGGGGTCACCTTCTTGACAATCTCTAAAGCTTCTGGAATTTTTACAGACCCTTTCAGAACTGTTACAGAACACTGATCAAGTACTTGAGACATTACGGCGTCTTATTATATTTTATGTAAATTTACCATTTTTCTTTTTGACCTAATTTCTGACATCTTGGCTTATCTCTTCCATCAAGATTTTTATGTGAATTAATATTCAGGATCAAGACTCAATTTCTTATCATTTAATCCCTCAGTATTTTCCTGTTGCATTCTAGCATCATGACTACTGAATATAACATTGATGTGGCGGTCTGGCAGCGCCTTGACCGCACACATGCTATTAATTTGTAACAGATCTTCTTGATTTTCTGCACATATTACACTGCTGATTCATAGATAGTGATGGTTTTGGGATAGAAGATGGCCGTGAAGTTTGGTGGGTCAAACAAGGAGTGTGGCAGAAACCCATCTTTCATTCATAGCTTTCCTTAGTTCACCAATTTTGGCAAGAGATAGGGCCTAAGGGTTGGTGATCCTCTTGGCCTTAAAAGGGTGCGATGTTCAGTTTTGCTTAATAGTTTCAGCTGATATACTTACAGGATGGCTGGTTCAAGAGTTTTTATCTGGATTAACCATGATAGTCAATGTGTCTTCAGCTGAATCTGACCTATAGGGGATATTAATGGGGATGTCATGCAAGATGTGAAGGGACAGGAATATTTTCATACTTAAATTTAAAGCTGAGTAGGTCTCAGTATGCCCTTGTCTCCCAGTGATCCAGCTTTTTTGAGTTTTAAAAATATAAGAGGTACTTGTAATTAGTACACATAGTGATGGCTGTTTGCTCTTGCAGGAGATAGCGCCAATAGATCAGTGATCATGTAACCGCTACTAATTTCTGCCATATATACTCATGGACGCTACTTTGTAAGAAACTCTTCTTAGAATATGTAACCTTATGCTCAAGACCTTTATGCTCCTTTAAAAAAATGGTACACACAGATATACCAAGGATCAAACAATAATATAAAAATTTTTCCTTTGGTCAGCATGGCGCATAACATGAGAAAGATGTAAAGATCTGTTGATGGCATTAAAGCCTGCTGCTATGGGAGTCCAGGCTTAAGGGGGATTTATGCCAGTTATGGGGTGTAGGACATAGCAGGTTGGAAATTTTTGAATGGACCTCTTTATAATTTAACTGAATCAAAAAGTCCTGAAGTTGCTTTTTGCATAACTGGGGTATTACAAGATCTAACCGCATCTAGTATTAAAGGTTTGATGGTGTATTCATTCTTGTGTACAAGATATTCAGGAATTGCAACTCATTACGGTAGAACTTGCATTTGTATAGTTTTGAAAAGAGGCCAGCCTTTTGTTGCACCATGGCTACTTTTACCAGTTTTTTGGCCTGTTGTTTGGCATTTGTGTATTGAATAAAATTTCATCGTTGTATGCCACTGCATACCCAAATCTGATGCCAAAAATTGCGTGGCTTTTTAACTTTCAGAAGGCAGCAGGGGCGTTCATAAGTACAAAGGGCTTTAATTATAACTTATATCCTATGCTGAGCACAGAACGCAGTCAGATATTCCTGTGCCTAATTTACAAATACTTGGTGAAAAATAGTTTATCAGGTAAATTTTTGAAGCCACCTTAAATTTGACAGTTGCTTGTAAATAAGCTGCTTTAAGGGATAGAGGGTATGGGTTGTTATGGTATCATTATAATAGTGTCCATAGACTTTCTATGGATGCAAAGTGAACCAGGTTTCTATGCAAACGCCACATGGGATGATATCAGAAAAGATTTTTATTAACCAACCATTGTAAATCATACCATCAATCCAAAATTTTTATAAAAGTCTCATTCTCTGCAGCCATTAATATTTTCATGGGCAATTAATTCATTTAGACCAACCGTTAGTTGGAAGTCTAAGTCAACCTTAATGCTTCAGTAGACGATTGTTGCAAGTTTTGGTGAAGACATTAAAGGGTTCAAGAGTTTTGACTCATGTAGGCAGTTTAGGTACACCATCTTTAGAGTCTTACTCATACGTTGTTGCTCCTTCATTCTACAAATCTAATATGGGAAGTAAAGAAAGACAGTTTTAATATTTGTCTGAAATAAACGCCAGCCTATTGAGTTTGAGCTCAATGTTCACCAAATGTCAGCGCCACAAACCCACTAAAAAAGTCATGTGGTATTAATTCATTGCTTGAATGAGAAGTTGGTCATTGATTCATGCTAGTGTGCTAGAAACTATAGAGGATTACAGAGAATGAAAGCAAATAATGGAACTTGTGAAGCTCCCATAATTTTAGGTCCTGTAGTGACAGCATTGTCAAAAATATTTTAACCAATTGCAAGTAATAGAGCTGCCGCGTCTTCAGCATCTATGCGCAATTATTGATACTTTTCTTATACATAAAGAAGTTTACTGTAAACAATAACACAAATAAATTTATAATAAGTTTTATATGTAAGAAAACAGCGTGACCCACTTCCATAATATGGGATGTAAACACTTTTATTGCCTTTGCTATAACTAGGTTGTCATAGCTGCAGATCTGCCATATGACAAAGGAGCCAAATGGAAATCAGACTGCTCAGACAGGGGCAATATGGGAAAAGTCTATATATGACTGGTTCACATGACGTTCCTCTTCATTTTGTTTCATCAATGTTATCTGGTAAGAAGAAATTATTAGCTCTCTGGGTCCAAAGTGATTACAACACTATAAAATAGTTCATAAATGATGTCACCTGTGAAGTTTACAAACTTTTTCATTGAAGCTTGCATTGAGAAACAGAAATTCAGTTGCATGGTAATACTGTTTAGGGTGGTCTGCGTTCATCTGGTTAAAAGAGGATCATTTTTTTCTTGTGAGTGGCAACATGTTTTGCTGTTAGGGGTCACAGGTCAGAAACTATGGAAAATCTAATTAATCTATTACAAACCAGAATTATATGTGATAAAAAGAACTGTACTTGGGCAACCTTTGTACAGGTTAGCTATTTTTTATCTAAAAGAGTTTTTTTGACACATGCAAGAGATATTCTGTTATTGGACTTAACTAGAAAATCTTATGAATCACATGTGATTTAGGCTTAGAGTAAGTCAACTTTGCTTTGTTAGTCATATTTATGTCCCAAACCCCAGATGATCTGAGAGCACAAAATTATCAGGATGTTATAAAGGATAGGTTAATTTTTTATATGCTGATGTTTTAAAGAGATGCTGGAATTTAAGAGAGATTAGTATAGATCCACAATAGAAACTAAATACTACAAGGAACTTCCTTAATGGTAGTAAGAGTTTAATATTTATATAGGTAAGGACAGAATAATTTTTGCGATATTTGTAGATTTTGTAGACAACTAAATTTTTGCTCTATACCTCTTGGCAGCTTTCGCAGACAACATTTTAGCCAATGTCATTATTACAACAAATAATATATGAGGCCACTTAATAGCCGTTATTTGTCAAATTGTGAAAATGGATTTTTGATTAATATTGGTTTCTTGGGAATCTTGGAGTAATCTTCTTAATAAAAATTATAAAAAGCACCTACCATTAGCAAGAAGTTAGTTTTGTACATGGGGTGTTTGGAACAAAGAATAAAAATTTAAGTGCACATGCAGGACAGCGCTATACTCTAAATATAACATTAAGGATTTAAAAAGTCAGATATTTTTTTGACAATGTAGCTTGATAAAGTTTGTGTTTATTTGAGGTAAGCCAACTAGGGGATAGAAAATACTATTTTCAAAGGCTAAAAAATAAAAACCTTGGATATAAACTAAAACTCCAAAATTAAGATGATTAAAACAAACACAAAATAGAAATACAACCTTGTGGGAAAGCAAAGAACCGCTTATCTGACAATGGCAGAAGGGGAGGGGGGAACAAGGGGCTTGGCCCAGATGCATCTTCATCAATACAGAGCAAAGCACGGCCTAAGGCAGAGAGCAAAAAGTAGGGACATTAGTATGCAGTTTGATATCCCTATGAGTGGAATAACATAAAAGTTTCCCACAGCACTAGGGCTGCGGATGTAGTCTGCAAAGTCTTATTTGGCTTTAATGTGGGCATTAGAGTTTGAAGAAAGTTTAAATATTAGTGCAGGCAATCTTAAAGGTTGTATCTCGTGCTACCATTGTAACATTCATGATAGCAACATTGTCTGTATTGTAATCTTTAAGTATGTTTCATTTTCTTAATGGGATGATGGTCAAAGGGATATTATAGGGAAAGAGGCCCCCTGAAAGCTTTACCACTGACTTGGCGACAGTTTTTCAGAGAGGACAAAGGTCAGACTCGGCAGCCAATTCAACATTGAGTTGGTGGTCATTTTGGAAGAAGCGCGTTCTTCTGGGAAGCATGAAACAGGGGAAATATTGGGAGAAATGTTATGGATAAAGGAAATGCCAAGGTGGAGATTGGATGGTTCAATAAACTCATTTAATTCAGAAACTTTGGCCAAAAAGCCTAAATGTTTCAGGTTGAAATTTTACAGGGCTATGACAAAAGTTAAGGGTTTGGCTGGCAAATGGAAGGAAGTTTGGGAATGAACCATAGTCCAAGATGTTTCCTGATTAGTTGTAGTGGGTGCTGTTCTGTATTGAGGATGTTTCTGAGAGGCTGCTGCTAAAACTTCTGCAGCAACAGGTTTGGGGGAAACTAGGAGAAAGATCGTTCCCCAGACAAAAACGTTGTAGGGTTGGTGGCTGATTTAGTGTCATTGGATATAGGCTCAGATCTGGCAGAAGCTGCAAGGTTGGGGAACTTGCGTTTTGAGTATCCAACATAAAACAGAGCTTGGTAATTAAATTTTATACTATTTGTATGTTTTGACCAGAATATTATCATGAATTATTATATCTCATTACCCTAATGATACCCCAGGTGTCATATATTTTACAGTAGTTAAAGCTCTAGTTGTGCCTATTGTTTTTGTGAGGGGTATCTCAATTCTCACTTTGCTTTTGATCATCACTCTACCTCTGTAGATTTGCTTAATTTTGTTTTTATATCAGCTGATATATAACTAATGGTGTGTTTAAGTTCAGCAAAAGTTTTTAAATTGGGGGACTTGGGCAGAAAGGTGAAGTGGCCCCTCATTTTCCATAGTGTGTCACAGAATTTTAATCTTGGACAGTGGTTTGCCAATGGGTTAGTGTCCATCTTTAGCATGAATGCGTGCAAAATTTGGCTATCATGATAGCTGCTTGAATTCTTACACCCATACTTTGCAAGTTTTCCTTATTGCTGAAAACTTTGGTTGTTGTGGAACAATACTTGTTTGCCTACCTCAAATTATGAAATATTGGTACAACAATGTATACTTGCATCAAGGTACTTACTATCTTAAATAGTTTGGTAAAAATATTTTTAAGCTGTAGTTTTATTTGCATGGATGTCAGTTTAAGCAAGCGTTGAATGAGATCAAAGGCTGGGTTAGCTTTAATGAAAGATTATAGCAAGGGAGGGAGAACAAAGTGTATCCAAATATTAACTGCATGAGCCCTTTACCATTACCATGTTGTAGCTGATATTACATGAAAATAAGGCCTTGGGTAGTCTTGACTTATCCCTGGTTTATAAGTGCCTCAACTTTAGGAATTTAAATTAGAACCATAATTAATTTTGACCTATTTATTAGTTTCAGTCAATATTAGTTTTTATACTATTCAATGCTTTATCAGGTTTAAGGCCAAAATCATTATTATAAATTTATTGATCAATGCTTATTAAGCCTAAGTCAAAAAACATTATTATTGGTTTGTCAATCAATATTTTATTTTCTAAGGCCTGAAATCATTATTGTTAATCTATCATTCAATGTTTATTGGGCCTTAGGTCCAAAATCACTAATTATATTATAATTTAAAGCACCAAGCAATTTTCACATAATAAAGGTGTTCTCATAAACTAACAAATTCAGGATAAGTCACCCCATTAATTCTCCACTGGCCTATGATATGAAAGATTGCCTAAACTGACTTAATAACATCTTGATGTTAAGTAGAAGGTTTTATTTAATTTTAACTTCTTACTCGTCCCATCCATAACCTTATGCCACTTATTATACCCTACTATTTGTTGGCTTTTTATTAGCAGATATTGGAATCACATAACCGTGGTACCATAAATAATCTCAGTCTAGCATTAGATGTTGTTTTTTGATCTACTTCAACTTTGAACCTGGACTATGTCATCCCCTCCTAAATTCCAAAAATATTTTCCACACATGTGGTATGCGCCTATCTTACTATAATCTGAAATATCCCCCTCAATATTTTATTCTTGATTTTTTCCTGGTACTATCTTAATTACCATTAGTTTCCTAGATACATAACTTTCCCTTTACCATATTTATTTGTTAGAAAATTCTCTTAAGACCTTTGAAACTCTACTTAGAAGTTCAAGTCTGGTTATTAATATTTAGCCAGCATTCATCCTAATGATTTGAGCTTCTTTGGACTGCCTTTAGTAATGGTTTGTGCCACTAATAAGAAGTCTTGTGGCCCAACATGTATAAATCTACTCTGAACTGGCAGCTGGTACGTCTCAATTTTCTAAACACTTTTACAAAGGTGTCAATGTTTCGTTATGGTTCTATTGGATTTAGGGTGGGAGGGTGTAGTTATGATCAACAAATGGCCATCAGTTATTTATGCGTATGTGATATGTAAGGCAGAGTTGGTAGCGCTTCATTTTATAATGAACTAGGGACAACCAAGCTACTGGTTGAATATCCATGATATTTTGCTGCGTCATGGAGCCCAGGTCTTGTATGTCTCTGCTTCTACCCATTCGTTCAGGTTTTCTATAATTGCAACGATATTAATAACATGTTTTGTGCTCATAAACAGGGCTCTGAAAACATTTAGTATTATGATGTGAGAAGCGAAATGTGGTCTATCAAGTTGGCACAACGTCCTTATACAGATGGTTTCTTCACTGGGCACTGGCTACATCAGAATAATGATTCTAGATATTAAAGTAAATGCTTTCCAATAGTAACGAGCCTTCAAGAACTCCATTTCCTTTCCTAGACCTTCATGCCCTACTACTTTTATGTGAGCTATTGTATTGTTTAACCTTTCTATTGTGTCAGAAAATTCAAGATAACACCTTTATTTTCTTTTTGAATATTCTGCTGTTCTTCTAAAAGTTTTAATTCTCATCTTGTTCAAGACATTTTCCGCTTGAAATATCACATTTGGGTGGTTTGCACAGACCCATTTCCTGTACATAAGGTCAGTAATCTTCTGTTATGTCAACTGAGGGCAGTTGTGAAATACAATCTTTATGTTGTCTCGCCTGGGAAATTGTAATCATCTAAAATAGTAAACTAGCATCTTGAGATCATTTACATCTCCTATTCCAGCTTTCAAAGGTTTCTGCATTCAGTGAAGCGACGTGTGATCCATAATGACCCATATTTAAAAGTACATATATAATTTTTTATGAGTCTAATTCATTGAAAGACGATCTTTACATGACAGTACTGTTCCACATGGTGCCATCTCAGCTTCAACTACAGTAGGCTAATGGTTGCTCTATACCCTCCTTGTCCCACAGTGAGAGAGTGCCTCAATAATAGACAAAAATGCATTGTTATGCACTAATAACCTTTTTCATATTTAGGATATTGCAGTTCTAAGGACCTATCTTGGCTGTCTTAATTTTTTAAAGGCGTTCTGGAACTTAAAATTTCAAACAAAATGCGTTTTTTAAAAATATAAAAGCAATTTGCTAATGCAGCTAAAATTTAAGTATGAACTGTAGGTAGTATTTAGCCATTTTTAAGAGCTCACACGTCACTATGGTCCAAGGAAGGACATCTGCTGAATGCTTGAATTTTATCATGCTTGGAAATAATCAAGTTGGCGTCTATTACAAAGCCAATGTGCCTTAAATGCTTTTTGAAGAAGTTGCATTCATCACCATTATAAGTTTTATTTTGAAAGTTAAGAACTCTACTTTTAGTTGCTACAAGTGTTCTAAAAAGTTCTCAAGGGAGTCATATATGTTTTGAAGTTTATAGGTCACAGGAAAGCTCAAGATCACCAAGTATATTATCCATCAACCGCCTGAATGACACTATGGCTTTGCAGAATTCTCAGGGCCTTTGAGCTGGTTGATATTAGCACTGAGAAGTGATTATGGCGCACCTCTCCTGTTTCCCCTCGTATAGCGCACATTTCCAATAAACTGAAATAAGTCTGTCAGAATTTATACTGGAGGGAGAATCAAACACCAAGTTGTAGCTCAAAAGGTGACCTACTTGAACACTCTTCTCCAGATGGGTCACAGTGTTTTGGCTGCTGTACTACATAAAAAATTTACTAACCCATGTTGGAAATTTAACCAGAGGGATTTCTCCCATTAATATCAGAATTAGGGGTGTCTTTTGGGCGTTATTTCCAGCTAATCGCCTAGTTTAATATTAATTTAATGTTATCATATCAATAATTGGTTAGGTTTGGCAGATTTATAGTTTGGCGCCAACTGCAAAATTGGGGGGTGATTGTAGGACTTTCCGGTGGAAAGCTGACGTATTCATACCAACCATCTGATGATGATTTCGCTGCCTTGGATCTGATTTTGGCAGAATCTTATCTTGACACCAACTACCATATGAGACTGATTGTAAATTTTCTGGTGGAAAGCTGACAGATTCTTTACTAATTGTCTGACTATGAATTTGCTGCCTAATTTGGAGTACCAGCAACTCATGCCTAGGACGCTCTAGGTTTTATTTATAATAGTAATTTATATATGACTGACCGGTGACTTGTGCCAAGGATGAGTTGAACTAATATTCGGTTATTGGGATGAGCAGAATGGGAGGGAATCACTACCATGGATGACTACAATTGGTCAAGGTTCTGGCTTAGATGGCAGAGGGCTTTTCATAGGTGCAGTAGCCTAGAGTATAAATAGTCGTTCTTCCCTCCAAATAAAGATCTCTCTTTCGCCCACTTTCCTATCTATTTGAAGTAGCAAGAGCCACTAAAGTGGATATGGGTGGGACTGGAGGTCCCCAAAGTAGGCGTGGGGTGATGCGCCTATAGTGGATGATGCTGCCAGCTTACATACCTCATCCCTATGAGGAACTGACGGGAACCTGGCCAACTGGCCACCAACTATTAAGTGCTGATGGCCATCAGCCATGAGGGTGGTGCAGAATGGGAGTGCCATAGCTGCCCAGGATGGGGGATGAACTCACTGGGGCACACCCAAGATGGACCATGGGGCTAAGGTGAAGTCGTTGGTCTGTTGGGTTGGTGGGTTGGACTTGGACTTGTAGGAGGTTGGTACGCCAATGAAGCGAAACAGCAAGGGTCAGTCAGTCTCCATACTGTTTGGCCTTGTACACAAGCGGAGCCCATTGTTTGGAAAAGCGATTTTTGACACCTCATATGGGAAGAACTAATATATTTTAAATTAAAAATTGTTATATAAGGTTATATTGACATATCCACCTAATGATGAATCGGGTAAAAAACCTATTTGAGACTCAGCGCCCCATTCAGGAGCGCCAGGACAATAAGTGCACAACTAACTGATTATCAACAAGTTACAAAAGCCATTGTTTGATCCTCCTACTGGATGAGAAAGATAGATCTTTTTCAAGAAGGATGAAGATGCTTCATAAGCCACTGGGCTCCCACTCACCCTATAAATATCGTCAATTTTTATTAAAGTGTTTTAAATTCTATTTATTTTATGTGTAATAAAGTCTTATATTCTCATGAACTTTTAAGAAGTTAAACAAAATTTGATTTTGACCATGAAAAGTGCCATTATGAGCCATCTCAAGGCAAAAGTTCCTATCCATTGTTACTTGGAAGCCATTTTGTTCCTGAGATCCATTCCAAAGATACTAGAATTTTTTAGAAGAACGTCTCCAGGCAATTAAAGACTTATAACTTTTACTTTACTATCAATGTAAAGCCAAAGTTGGTGCTCACTATAAAGGAGGTTTCTGACTTGGCCTAGTTTGGATAAAGCCTTATCTCAAGGTGCCAGGAGTTACCATTCTAATCAAATTTAATCTATTATTGTATATAATTATCAAAAATTCATTATTAGTATTAAGGCCCAAAACATACCAGTTTTATACCATAAACCACCAAGAACTTTACTTCATAAAAGCTAAAAAGATGACCAGAATAACTTTTGGAATAAATTGCCTCCTCAGTACTCCACTGACCAGTAAAATTTGGTTTAAAATTCACTCCATTTATCTTTGTTGTAGCAACGTGCAATGGCTTAACTTTGTTTTAAACAGCCCCGCCTAATGCTTACCTAACACTAATCATTATGTGCTTTGTAACTTTGCTTTCTAATATCAGACTATGATCCACTGCCTAGTCTAATTCCAATTCGCTTGTTGGAATCCTGGCACTTTGGTGCTTACATTTGCTTTTGCACAAGATTCCAACAGTATAGCAGATGCAACTTATTATAACTCTCAGCCTCTGCTGAAGATTTTGGGAGATTCTTAGACCACAAATATATATAGCTTTAATAGTTAAAAGTAAGGATAGTGTCATGAATTTTGCAATTGATACAAACAAATGATACTTTATTAAATTAACACCTCCTAGCATTTACGCTAACCAGAGGCTAGTAGTGAGATGTGAGATATTCAGGATAAGCAGAGGATAGCTCGATATAGTTAAATGATAAATTGACTTACAAGAACTCTCAAAATCTTTTCATCTCAATTTGACTTAATTTCATGTGATTGGTCAAAGAAGGGTGTGATAAATCCATAGGGTAATTTAACATTTTTAATCCAATCATGCTACTTGCAAAATTTTTTCATCTTAGACAATTACCAAATGTTCTAGTTGGTGAATGGTGGGTAAAGTATTTTCATTCCCTGGAACCCCCTTGAGGTCTATAAAAAGGGATTGTTTTCTCTCAAGAAGTTTGCATTAAATTCAATGTAGTGCATGGGCAAAAGTCCACATCAGCTCGCCTATTAGTCTGAGGATTTAACATAACCTCATTAACTTGATTTAAGTCATCTGACTGAGGGCTAGGAGGAAAAGGTTTACTCCAATATAAACAATTCCGCTGAGAATTAGGCAAGAAATTCTTAGTAATATTTAGCTATTCAGAACTAAAAATTCTTATAAACTAGTTGTTCATCCAATTGTCTAACATCATGAACTGATATTCCCTCTTCAATTTAATCTTAATTTTCCTCCAGTTCATTTAATGTAGCACTTATTCTTTAAATTAATGACTTTTTAGTCTAGTTTATAACTTTAATTAAAATGTCCTCTTGGGACTTCTGCCTTATAATAGTGTCTAAATCTATTGTAACATATTTTCAGTCTCAACATCATGCCATAATGCTAAAGTGCAAATTTCCCTAGTGTAGATATATCCCACTAGGAGATCCCAGGTTTTACTAAGACCAATAATCTTGTAAGCTTAAAATACTGGCATTTAAATAGTATCTGGATTCTAAGAGGGGGCAAAAGTTGTTAGAAGTGAAGCGTTGTCACATACTTAGGTATAATTCTAGAAAGGAAATTTTTATCCTTTAATAAGGAGGGGTGCATTACTAGATGGATCAACACTTACATCACAAAATCCCCTGAAGCATTGAAGATTAGAGTTCTGGACTACGTTTGAGTCTACCTTTCTCATACTTGACCATAATTAGTTCTATAGGAAATCTGATAATCTTAGTGGCATACAACTGAATTTAAATGTGACCTAGTTAAATGAAAATTATTCTAGCCACTCTTGCGCCACAGTCATACCTTGGTTTTTTGAAGGCTTTACAATCTATCCACCATGGCTTTTAATAAGGATAGCTAAGGAGTAGAACTTTATCTCCATTACTTTGTACATCCAGCCTTTCATCACCTCCTCCAGCTTATGGGTTACATCATCAAGAGGTGATTCTACAATTTAGATTAGTACAAAACCTGAGCTCCATAATTATAAAATTTTTATAAGCTTGCCTCCATACTTGTTTTAAATGATTGGGATGCGATCCAAAATAATCAACGCCTCATCAATAAAGCCCAAAATCAGATTGCTCTGCTGAACTCTGAATTTACAGAATATTTGGGTAATAATGTAAACCTTCACCTGATAAACGTCATGATCAAGGTACCTAAGCAAGTGAAAAAAGCCTCCTCCAAGATACTCTGGCAAATCCAAAATCTTAAGTTGGTTTTGAAACCATAATTAATTTGTAAAGAGACATTGTTTGGAGATACTACGTTGATCAGCAAATATCTATTTTAGCTGGATCCCAAGGAAATAAAAGGTCTTGTGAGACAGCTTTTCCTGACATACTTGAGGGCCTTGTGGCTCACAAGGGCCTATGGGGCCTGGAGGTCTTATGGAGCCAAAATGCATCAAGGGCCCTCTGGGCCTCCTGTCTACACAACTCCTCATGGTAAAGAGATCAATAAAGTCTAAAAAGAGAGCCAGATATGATAAAGGTTTTATGCAAACAAATAAAAGGATAGTCAAAAATTCAGACTTCATCCCAACTAAGCTCCATTGACTAGAATCTTACCCTGGAAGCTATGTCTGGAGAAATAATTCATTTAGATGCATTTAGCATCATCATTGACGACCAATGAAATGATCAAAGAGAGAAAGTTATTGACCTCAGACTCTGAGATGAAAATTGTGAATACAAGATAGAAAGCCATAGAGACTTTGGTTTAAATGAGCTAATGTAAAAAATGCCTCTGCGGTTGCCTCAACTAATGCTAGAATGAACTACAAGTTTACCTAGAGAGCGCACAGGCAAGTTGATCAAAGGGCTTTATAAAGAGCATGCTTATTAATCCTCTAACCTATGCTCACTACATCTCTAGACACTAATACTCTTTCCAATCCTTCTGGTTCTAACTTCAAACTATATTAAAGCAAGTCTGATATCTGTGCAAGAGAGCATCACCTTTTCCTAAATTCTTAGGAGAGTGAAAGAGGCTACCAATAGACAGAAAAGTGAGAACACTCATTGTAGTTTTTTGCAGTAAAGATCATTAATTTATGACCCCTAAATAAGGACTATTAAACCTGGGCGCAAGTTAAAATTGTAATAATCTAGGAGTTAAGAAGTGCTAAAATGGCTTCAACTAAAACAGGCCTTTATAGCAATTATTCAATATAAGGAAAAAAATCTCATAGACTTTGTTACATAACTTATTCCTGCACTCAGACTTTAGCTACTATAATTTGTATTCCTTTAGAAGCTCTCACTGCCATTGTTTCTGTCTTCAGTCATGACCTGAGAACAATTTCACAAAATTAGGCTTAAGAATAACTTCATGTGCCACAGATGCATTAAGAAGTGTTAAACGAGATTCCCATAATTATTGCTGAGCTCTTGCTTTTTCAAGACCCCCAGTTTGAACTTTGAGTGCATGCTGTTGAGGGAAAGGATTATGTAAATCGCAACCATTGCAAAGGAATACATCACAACATCAACAAATGCTGGTGATACATGCAGAAGTGGCAGAAAAAGAGTTTGTTGGAAATTACCAGATGGATTTCTCCCAATAATATCATAATTAGAGGTGTCAGTTAGTCAGGCGTGAATGCCAACTAATTTCTTAGTTTGATATTATTTAATGATATAAAATATTAATCAATTTAGGTTTGGCGGATTCCTAGTTTGGCGCCAACTCCTTATCGTGGGTGATTGTGGAAATTTTTAGCAGAAAGCCGACGTATTTTTATCAACCATCTGACATTGATTTTCCTGCCTTAAATCTGAGATCAGCAGAATCATATCTCAACACCAACTGCTATAAAAAAAAATTGTGGGCTTTTCTGGTGGAAAGCCAAAGTATTTGTTATCAATCATCTAATTATGAATTTGCTGCCTAAATTGGAGTACCGGCAACTCATGCCTAGGATGCTCAAAGTTTTATTTATAATAGTAATTTATATATGACTGACTGGCGACTTGTGCCAAGGATGAGTCAATCTAATATTCGGTGATTGAGACAAGTGGAATAGGAGGGAATTGCTACCATGGATGACAGCAATTGTTTGAGGCTCCAGCTTAGATGGCCAAGGGGTTTCATAGGCGCATAGCCTAGAGTATAAATAGTCTTCCTTCCCTCCAAATAAAGATCTCCCTTTCACCCATCTTTTATCTATTTGAAGTAGCAAGAGCCACTAAAGTGGGTAGGGGTGGGACTGGAGATTCCCAAAGTAGGCGTGGGGTGATGCGCCTATAGTGGCTGATGCTGCCAGCTTACATACCTCAGCCCTATGAGGAACTGACGGGAACCTAGCCAACTGGCCACCAACTATTAAGTGCTGCTGGCTGTTAACCTTGAGGTTGGTGCAGTGCGGGAGTGCCATGGATGTCAGGATGGGGGATGGACTCACCGGGGCACACCCAAGATGGACCATGGGGCTAAGGCGAAGTTGTTAGTGCTGTGATGGTAGGTTGGACTTGGACTTGTAGGGGGTTGGTATTCTATGAAGGCAAAACAGCAAGGGTTAACCAGTCTCCATACTGGTTGGCCTGGCACACTAGCAGAGCCCCTATCGTCAGAAAAGTGTTCTCCCAACAGAGTTTTTTCAGAATAAAAAAAGTCTCAAAATTTTGACAACCTGACTTTCCTCTACCTAATCCTATTTCTTTACTTACTACATCAAAAGGTTCCTACTATGAGGAGACAAGGAAATAAAATTATCCACATATGACAATAAAGATTGTGGTATTAAATAGTCCATTTTTGATTAGTCGCACATGTTACTCACTAGGACTCATCAGTTTTTGAGCTTGATGACCAGGCTTAATGTTAAGGTCCATGATATTCCTTTTCTTTCAATAATTGTGGTGGATCACTGGTGAAACTCTCTCATTTAGTAGATGCAGAAGATTATAAGTACCATTGTTTTGCCACATTATACTAAGTACAGAACCTCATGATGCCAAACGTATAAGACCTATTGAGGCCTACTCTTTAATCCTTATCCAATTTGACAGCCTATCATTGGCTACCTCTCTGTATCTTGACAGCCTAGTTATGAGCTATTATTAAGAAGCCAATCACTTTGCAATTATAATCTTGTGATTCACTACGCTGAAGAATTTCTATTCTTGTTGAGTAACCATTTTCCTTGGTGTTAAAAACCTCCAAGGAAAATAAGGAGGGTGTCAGGATTTGAGACAATGAACATATCAAATTCACATTTCCAAATTGAGCCATAACAACTTAACTCTCAAACCTATCTGAATGGAAATGACTTCAGGATTCTCATCCCCAATTCCTGAGTCACGTGGCGCGGCGTTTCCACCGATTTGGTCAGATGGGCAGCAAAATACATTGAGGATGCCCATGAGGCAGTCAATCTGGAAGACCAGGAAAGATCCTGAATGGATGGGGCCACAACGATCCTCGAGGCACCATGTCCCCAATCACCCTATAAATATCAATACCTTTTAACCTAATAAAATATTTGGTACTTTATCCATTTTCTGTTTCCTTCTCAACCTCTTATTTAATTTAAAGCTTCAAGCCACCTTTGGACCTTGGCGATAGTCTAAAGAACTGAAACACTGACAAATGAGGTGCTCACTACAGGGGGCTCTGAGATGTTCCAAGTGAAAACGCCTATCACACCCAATGGAAAATACTAGCAGCCCTGAAGACCAAGCTGATGATCAGTTAAGAAGAGTTGCCTAAAGGGTTTTTACCTCACGATATGAAATACCACCTGCACAACCTGAAAGGTTAGAATTCCAGGCTGCATTACAGTTCTCCCTGCCTTCTATTGATTGAAGTCAGTACCAACTTCAGTATGAGAGCCATAACAATGTTGTCCAACAATTAATAAATGGCATCTACTCTGTGGGTGCCTGCTCCAGCTGTTCCCATGTTTCTTCCATTCCCTCTACCATGCGGGACCTATATAACTCAGCCCAGCTGCCAGCAGGAGAACTCACTTTGGGTCCTGACTGCTACCTTCACAACTTTGTTCACACAGCTATTCACCACCTACTCCAACTAGTTGAGTTGCACCATCAAGAGGTCTACTGACGACTGGGGCTCACCTAGGCCCTGCATACTCACATTGTCAATTAAGTAATAATTCAGCCTCATCCTTTGTTCATGACAACTGCGAGGCCATTATTGATAACTGATGGTTGATCAACGAGGTCTGAGACCAATTGTGGTGTTGTATAGCGGGATTTCTGGTTATCTTGAGGACGAGCTACATTGGAACGTCCAGATCCTCAAGGCAATTTTGAATCAGCGCCTCCTTCTGGTCGAGGATTTGGTACAAACGCTACAACAACACTATTAGGAGCTAGCCTCTGGTGACAACTCCTCCAGGAGTGAAGGTCCTGAGGGGCCTAGGGGGCCTTAAGGCCCCGAAGGGCGTGTAGACCTGAAGGGCCAGAGGGTCCCCATGGACCTCGCAGGCCCCTCAGAGCCCACCCCAATGGCCCTGAGGACCCATGGCGGAAGGATGTGATAACAGCCTTGGCTGCCCTACATGATCAAATTCAGAATGTAGCTCAGGGATGAAAACTCCGAGTGGATGGAGTCCCCCTTGACCCTAGGGTCTCCATTGATGCCCTGTTGACAAAATGGGCAACCTAAGTGCTTTTTCCAAACTTATAATACTCGCATCTCTCAGCTCAAGTAAACTTGTCAAGGGTTTGAAACCCATTTGATCACCCTCAAGAGCCAGTTTCAACTTCAGGGTGCTGACATTCAATCCCTAAAGAAGCAACTCACAAATAAGGCTTCCGTTTACTCCCTCAACCAAAATTGGGATGATATCCAAGTGGACCTTGAGGGCCTATGACAACGGCTAGACCAGCAGGGCCCCTGAGACTATGTGGAAACTAAGATCTTGGAGCCGGCGCCCATCCCCCAGTGTTAACACCCTCTCCACTCCGCTTGTAACTAACTTTAAAGCCTAGTTTTAAAGAAAGGTTCACCCCCAGCCAGGAAAGCATTGCCTCTTTCCTGTACGCATATGAGAGCTCCATGGAGGAGGCCACCAATTGGCAGAAGGTAAAGCATATCCACTACTGCCTAGATAGCACCGCCTGGGAGATCATGACCCCCCCAATTTGAAGGAGTGCGCCACCTGGGAACAGGTCCATATTGCCTTAATCCAAGAGTTAAGCAGCAATCAAACCCTGGCCAACCAAAAACAGGCGTTCATGGGTATCCGACTGAATAAAGTAGAAAGCCCCATGGAGTTTGCCAGGTGCTTCTACGCCCAAGCACAACCCTTAGTCACTACAAATTGTATCACATTGGATGATGCTAAAACCGCCGTCATTTCTGAGTTGGAATCCTACCCTGAGGTTCAAATGAATATGATTGGACATAAGAATGGGCTTAACTGCATCTGAGAAATCAAGGAAGCACTTAACGTGATCCCTGCGTCAACTCTACGCTCTAAGGCTACATCTACAGGCCCCTCTAACCGTCCTAGAGTCCATGTAGATCGAAAACCAGAAAAATCCGCAACCTCAATGCACTTACTGTAATGGTTTCAGACACAGTGCCAAGACCTGCTGGAAACAAGTTGCTGAGGTGTGGGAAAAGGGCCTTCAGCATGAAGGATGAGGCGCTTCATGCTGACATCCCTACCCAGCCTCAAGAATCCTCCATAACCTTAAACAAACCTGGTGCTACCGCATCTGAAGAAGAAGCTTTGGTACCAATGATAATAAAGAAATTGATACTGCTTACTCTTCTTCCAATGACTATCCCATGTTCCTCACACTGTTGCCTTAGTTCAGAAGTCTGGTTACACGGGTTGCACTTTAAGTCCATAAAATACCAGTCCTTGCCATAGTCAATAGTGAATCCTCAATGAATGTCATATCCTCCAAGTTAATATAGCGCGTCAAGATCACTCTGGATATGCCACACTATATGGAGTACGGCACAGCTGGCCCCTAATGTACCTGATCTATAGGAGCTTATACCTCACTACTGTCATGGTTTGGAAAGCTTGCTGTAAACACACCCGCTGTTACTTTAGATAACCCTAGCTATGACCTACTCCTTGGGACTCAATTTCTTTGAGACTATTTGGCAGTACTACATTATGATGGCAGCTTTTTATCCCTACTATGGCATCAGGTACCTCTGATCTTTGAGACCCCCCACAAAACTAAAACCGAGGTCAAAGCCCAAGCCTGTCTACTGGAGAGTGAAGGCAAAATTAATTGGCTTGAATATCACATTAGAGGCCCCTGAGTCTGACTGCCCCCTCCTGCTGTTGATGGGCAAGAGAGCATGCCAATCTACTTACTTAGGGCGACTACAGTACCTCTGAAGTCCCAAGTCATTACCAACACCCAGGTCCATGTTAACATCCCCTCAGGATACCTATTGGAAGTCTGAGGCCAAGACAACCCATCCACAAAAGAAGTTCTAACCTGCCCAGGGATCCTAGATCCAGCTTATGCTGGATCTATATCAGTGTTGTTGGCCAACTTTACTGACAAACCCAAAAGTAGTAGGTCCAAACAGCCCTGCCGCCTATGTCCACCAACTACCGGTGGAAGCTATTGCCAATGTTTGAAGCTTTGGTGACTTAAGAGATTTTGGCTTGGAAGCACATCCATTGGTAAGTCTGGTTGATACCAATATTGGCAAAGACCTTTTGGATGAGCAACAACGTAAGGTTCAAGAATTGTTGGAGGAATATTAGGACCTATTTTTGGCCTCGACCTATAGCTTCAGAATAATGAACGGAGTCCTACATCATGTAAAACTGGGTATGCCCCCTTCCAGTCCTGACCTTACCAAAAAAGCAAGGTTAAAGAAGCTCAGTGGCAGTGGAACTCAAACAACTAAATGACACCAGACTTCTTGTACCATCACAAATCCCTTGGGCCTTTCCTTTTCTACTGGTTCAGAAGAAGGATGGCAGCCACTAGCGGTGATGGACTACTGACGACTTAACTCTATCACCAAGAAGGATATTTATCCTCTGCCCCAAATTGACATTTCCCTCCATCTGCCTGCCGGATCCCAGTGCTTTTCTGACATGGACCTTGTGAGCGGATATTGGCAGGTTGAGCTCGCCCCTGAAGATTGAGCTAAGTGCAAGCTCATAGTTAACAAAGGACTATTTGAGCCCACAAGGATGCCCCAGGGCCTTTGCAACGCCCCTGCCACATTCCAACATACCATGGAAGAGATCCTTGGGGACTTGAAGCTTTCATGCATCCTCGTCTACCTAGATAACATTACTGTCTTCTCACGAACTTTTAATAGGCACATCAAGCATCTCAGGGAAGTCTTCAATTGGCTACGGAAGGCTTCCATAAAGCCTAAACCTTCAAAGTGCTCTTTCTTCCAATCTGATTTGGAGTTCCTGAGACACAAAGTTTCCAAGGAGGGCATCCAGCCTATACCAGACAAGGTCAATGCCATAGAGATAATGTCACGCCCCCAAAGCTTAAGGGATAGCCAGGTAATCCTAGGATTGGTGGGCTACTTTCATCTGTTTATCCCCCGGTTTGCCAACATAGTCGAGTCATTATTGTACCTCCTGCAGAAGAATGTGCCGTTCAAATAACGCCTGAACAAGAACTGGCTTTTAATGCCTTGAGAATTACTCTATGTACTAAATCCATTTTAGTTCACCCGCGCCTTAATTAACCCTTATTGTTGTTTATGGATGCAAGTGATGTTATTTTCAGGGCTATTATAGCCCAACATGATGAAAACCAAGTCAACCATCCTGTGGCCTATTTCTGTAAAACGCTGAGTAAAGCTGAACGGAACTACAGAGTTACTGACATGGAGTGCCTGGATGTCTTGCTAGCCATCAAACATTTCTGGCCTTATCTCTACGGTACTCATTTTACTATTGTTACAGATCACTCCACGCTCTGGTGGCTCCAACAAATGAAGGACCCTTATGGCCTGCTAGTCAGGTGGGCTTTACGACTACAGAGCTATAATTTCACTATAGTCCGTCGTGCAGGCGTGATTCACCAAAATGATGATGGCCTCTCCAGGATGCTGTGTAGCTGCTTTGACTCCCGAGGAGGACCAGCTATATGATCTAATAGGCTGACCTGAGCAGTGGGAGTTGAAAACTCCCGAGGTCCAAGCTGAACTCCAAAGGATGACACGAGACACTCAAATTAAAGATGGGCTGCTTTACAAAAAGATTAAAAATAAGTGGCTCCCTTATGTCCGCCTCTCTTCCTGAACTGATGTTATTCTAGAGGGCGACTCTACTGTGTGACATGGGGCCGTTAAAAAGCTCATGAATGGCTGAAGTCACTATGCTTTGGGATTAAATGGTAGAAACCATCCAAGAGGTTATAGAGGCATGTATGACTTGCCAATCTCAAGACCTACCCAATCCTCAATTCCAACACTCAGTTGTCACCCCAACTGGGCCCTTCAATTTAGTTAGCATTGATGTGGTGGGCCCTCTTCCCACTGGGAAGCAAGGCCATAAGTATATTATCACAGCTGTGGACCACTTAACCAAGTGGGTTATAGTGATTTCAGTCCCAGCTGCCACTTCCAAAGCCACAGCTCTCTTCCTCGTTCAATCCATTTTCACCCAGCATGGGTGCCCCCAAACCTTACTTTCGGACAATGGGTTGAACTTCACCTCACAGGTAGTACAAGAACTTATCTCACTATTCAGCACTACCCAGAGTTTTGCTGCCTCTTACCACCCATCTACTAATGGGGCGGTAGAACACATTAACAGAACTCTTATTTCCATTTTACGATTGTTGGCCGCCTTGGTTATGGCCCATTGGAACCACTACCTACCCAGCGCTTTGCTTGCCTACAGGGTAAGCTACCACCGAGTCATCAGATGTCCCCATTCAAAGCCCTATATGGGCATGAACCTCAGCTACCAAGTAGCGTCCAGCCATTGCTTGAGACCTCCACAACTGAGAACTCCAAATTAACTATGAGGGCCTTAGCCAATGAAATTGTCTGGTTTCAAGCCTTAGCCACACAAGGCATTATCACCACTACAGGAAGAGAGACATCCCGTTTTAATCTCAATTGACCCTCCTTACCGACATTTCAATTAAGTGACCTTGTTCTCTCTATCATCATCGACCTGGAGGCTGAAAAAATAAGCTAGACGTCCTTTGTTCTGGACCCTATAAGGTCAATCATAAGGTGAAGTCTGAGTACTCCATTGCTGAAGTCAAACAGCAGCTCATAGTCAATCAGGTGCATGGCCAGTTCCTTCAGCCGTATACCCCCCTCCAACAGGATCTTGAGGGGGGCGTTGTCAGAATTTGATATAACATACAAATCAGATTCCCCACTTCTTAATTGAGCCATAACAAATTGACTCTCAAATCTATCCAAACGGAAACAACATCAGGATTCTCATTCCCAATTCCTAAGTCATGTGGGGTGGCATTTCCACCAATTACGGTCAAGTGGGCGGCGAAGTAAATTTAGGATGACCAAAAGGCGGCCAATCCAGAAGACCATAAAAGATTCTGAACAGATGGGACCATGACAATCCTTGACGCACCATGTCCTCACTCACTCTATAGTTAGTGATGCCTTTTAACATAATAAAATATTTGGTACTTTATTGATGTTAATTCTCGGCATATAGGCTTGATTCCGCCAAGTCAGTTTCTCACAGGGTATTAGCCACTGAGCAACCAAATTGGACGATATGAAGATCGCCGACTTTCTAATAAAACTTGATAAATTATATATGGAGCTATCGCCCCTTATTTTGACCTTTATTTAATATAAATAGCAGCCTTATCTATAATCACTCAATCACCCGGGAAAAAGACCTACTCTTTCAATCCTCCATGTGACTCTTTACATCTCAGTCTCCTAAGCCAGATGCTTCCTCGTCTTGGTAGTCTTCTATTCATCTTCCCTTTTCTAGAAGCTCTTGTTCATATTGAATCTCAGCATAATTCCCCTCAAGTCACCAAATGGTCATCATTTTGATCAATTATAATTTGTATACCCTTTTCTGTAAATCTTGAGACTTGTCTCAATTCCCCTTCCAATCCGCCAGTATGGTAGCTTATCAGCCAGTCATATCAACTTCCTGACGTTACCCCCCCTTTGACTGGATGATATGCTCTTACTGTTTATATGCTTGGAGGAACTTCGCATGAACTCAGTTGATAATCCAACCCCTGAGGGTTACTTGATAGTGTAGACATCTATGCCAGTCTTCTTAATTATCTTGAATGGGCTGGCCCAGATGTTGGAGAGCTTGTTTTTCTGCCCAAATCCGTTCTGTTCGTGGAATAAAACATGGTCTCTTACAGCAAATAGCAGGAGTCCACTCCATCTCTTCTGATCAGCTGCCTGATCACGAATCTTCTTGGACAAACTGGTGGAGTAGGATTCTGTTTGCAATTTGATCAATGTATTCGTAAGAGTCTTCAGATATCGCTGGGGATCCACACCACCAGTGTCCTCAACTACGAATAAAGCAAGTCCAACAGAGCCAAATGTCAACCATACAGCAGTTGAAACTTGCTCTTACCAGTGGACAAATGATAGCTGATATTATATGCGAACACAGCGGTAGGTAGAAGGGCACTCCATTCTGAGGGCCAATCCTTTTTCCAAATTGCGGAGTATGCTCACTAGGGTTCTGTTGACCCGCTCCACCATCCCATTTAATTCTGTATGATAGGGGGTAGTCAAAACCCCACAGATTGCCATCAACTCATTCAACTTTGGCAGGATATGTGAAGTGAAGTTGGTTCTGTTATCCATCAGAATGAACTGTGGGCAGCTGTGTCGCTGTATAACACACTCCATAATAAACTTGGCAGTGGTGGCCGCGCCCAAGTCTCTAATAGCCATGGCCTCCACCCATTGGGTCAAATGATCGATGGCAATGATTATATACTTTGATTGATTGGCGCTAGTCAGCAGAGGTCCCACTACATCAATGGAAATGGTGTGTCAGGAGAACCGGGGTTTAACTAGCTGGTATGTGGTTAGCTTGTGGAAAGGCTTTTCCACTTGACACTGATGGCAGCAACTAACTGTTTTCATTTTATTTAACCGAGGTAAACCAACCAGGGGATGGGCATTACCGAGTATGTGTGTAAATGAAGATAGATAAAATTGGGCACCCCAGGGTATTCAGGTTACCCCTGTTGCCAGCGGGACTGCCAGGTATGGGGGTTGGTGCGCTACTCCGAGGGGGTTTCCCCGCTATGGAGCAGGTGTGAAGGAAGTGGTCTGTGTGGAGAAACCAGAGTGTGAACCACAATTCTATGAGCGCCTGTTGCCTTGGCCTCATATATCCATAGAGCCAGGCTTGGAAGTGCTCCAGTAAGTGGACGTGGAGCCTTTTGATAACCCCATGGATGGTTGGGACCATGCCCCTGAACGCATTTAAGGCAATGGTGTGGATTGTCCACATTGCAATGGGTATCATTAGGGAGCGGAGGGTAGATGGGATTGGTGATTCAATCTGGATCGCAAGGAGGCTCTTTGATATAGAAAATTCCTGCTCGTTTTGGATCTTAAGCAGGCGCGCGACTTCCTTCCATATGGCTTTGGTTGGGGGGCATGTTTCTAGGTGGTGATGTAGGGATCCCTCCCCTCCACATACTGCGCAGGTTGTGTGGAGGGAGTTGGAACGGTTCGCCATTTTATAGGTCCTTCTCAGACAGCGCCAGTCGTTGGCTTTTACCCTCAGCTGTTGGAGTGGGTGGTGTGTCATTCTCCAAACTGTCTTCTGTGTGGTTAAATCGTAGGGGATGTCCAACGCATCTAGGTATTCGATTCTAGCAATGGTTGGGGTCATAGCAAGCATGTCTCTCTGGGGGTGATTTTCTGGATTTCTTAATTTAAAGTGGGGGCTGGGTCGTCCCCTTCCCTGCACAGTGCCAGTGTTCTCTACGGTCCATCCCATATGCGTCGAATGGTTTGGAGGATATGTTTGAAGTGAGGGGGTTCCATGTGGGCCAGTTGCGGTAGGGTGTTGGCAAGGTATGAAAGTAGTCTGGGTGGGCTATGTGGTTTGGTTAATTTGAGCGCCTGTGAGAAGTTAATTTTCGCTGCCCTGGACCAGTGTTGTTGCGGGAGGTCTGGGGCATGGACTTCCTTTATCCAAGTACCCAGGATGCGGTTGGCGCGGCTCTCAAAATCTATTAGTCCCATGCCTCCGCTTGAGCGTGGACCAAATAGTGTTTCCATCCGTATGGGATGATGGGATCTGGGCCACAGCCAGCCTTGGACAAGCGCGCGGATTGAGGTTATAAAGTTGGGTGAGAAGGCGATTGCGTGGGCCTGGTACCATATTATTGGGAGGATGAGTGAGTTAGCAACTGCTAACTCGTCCTGTTAATCCTGGGGTTCTTCCCTTGAGGGAGGCGAAGCGTTTGGATACCCACTGTAGTAGGTTGCTTTCCATTGTCTCATTGGCATATCCCTGTTTCCAGCTATATCCCAAGGTGGTGGACAGGAGTGGTGGTGGGAGGTGATGCAAAGGGTAAGATGAGTGGGTTTTTCCTTCGTATGGGGGTATGAGGTTCTGGTGTTGTAGCCCAGTTGTTAGTGTATTTGCCTAAGAGAATGATTTCTGTTTTCCTTTTGTTGAGAGATGCGCTGCTCACCATGGAGTATTCCTCTAGGGTGCGTTCCATCTGTCAGGCATCATTGTTGTTAGCTATACCTGCCACGCAGTCATCCGCTAAGGCCAGTATATTGACTGTTGGCTGGCTTGTGCAGTTATTCCCATGAGGCGTGAGTCAGTTATGGGAGGAGTGGATCAAAACTGAAATTATACAGTAGTGGGCTGAGGGGGTCCCCTTATTTGAGTCCTCTGTGTGATGTGATCTTGTTAGTTAGGAAGCCGGGGCCGCATACAGCCATGGTTGCAGATTCTGTGAGGAGCATCGCCCAGTTTATGAATCTGGGTGGGATTTTGAAAGCGTGTAGGAATTCCTTTAGGTATGACCAGCTAACGCGTTCATATGCCTTTCCTGGTCTAAGAAGACTAGGGCTCCAGTTGCTTTGGAATGACATATGTTTGCAACAGGGTGTATGTTGTTCCATAAGAGCGCCCTGGTATAAATCCAAACTGGTTGGGTGATAGGACGTCAGAGGCAATTGCGCCTAATCTGGCTGCTAAAATTTTTTGTAAAATTTTTGTGTCAGTATTAGATAGTGAGTTTGGACGCCAGTTGGTCAGGTCCAATCTGTCACCCTTTTTATATAAGTTTATGACATATGATTCATGACCACCAGGTAAGAGGTGTGTTTCCAGCAAGCACTAATTCATAGACGCTAATAGGAGGGGGCAATTTGTTGAAATTATTTTTTGTTAAATTCGTAGGGTATCCCATCAGGCCCTGGGCATTTCCTATGTGGTGCACCATGAATTGTATCCCAAAGCTCCTCCCGAGTAATTAGATTTAGAATATTGTAGTTTGGCGGTGTGCTTTGTATTCCAGCAGTTTGTATAAATTTTGTGATTTTTTGTGGGTCTGTCAGTGTATCACGGTATAATTTGGTGTAATAACGGTGTACTTCCGCCTTGACCTCCTCAGGGTCAGTTGCCATGGTGCCGTCAGTCTTGTGGACCTGTGTGCATGTGGGCTGGTTGCCACGGGAGTGGAATTGGTGGAAGAAATATGTCAAACATGTTTCTCCTTCCTTTATGAACTTACCTTTGTTTGATACTTTGATTCTGTGTTGGTGCTTGAAGATGAGGGTGTTTAGTCAGGCGGATATTTCCACCCATTTGCGTCCCCAGTTGGGGCTATAACCAGATCTTGGGGTATTAAGCTTGAGGTGGTCCAGTTCTGCCAAGGTACGCCTGATTGTGGCTGTATTGGCGGTGTACTTACGTGATGCAATATGTTGGGTTTTGTTGATTAGTTCCTTTTTGAAATTTGCCCATGTTGCAATGGGATCCAAAGTGAATGGGCTGTGAATTCTTGGGTTTGGGGCCTCATGTTCAACACATTCAGTTATTTTGGTTAATTTTATGTTTTCTGGGTGTAACTTTATCCAGGGCGACACCTGTGCGTGGGTTCAGGTTGGCGATAACTGCACTGAAACAAGTTGGTGGTCAGAAAAATTGACTTTTTTTGTTGTAAATTTAGAAATTCTTGATCATTGGGATTGCAGAATGAGGATGTGATTGATGCGGCTCATTGATATGAGCGTTCCCTCATGTATGTTGGGCCGTGTCATGTGGGGAAGGAGTGGTGATCTGGGGGGATGGCATCCTGTAGGCCAAGGGATGCCTTCATTGTGCGGAATTTGATGTGTCCCGGTGGGTATCCCCTGGGGTTTGGCCATCAGTCCATGTTGGGGTTATCCCAGCAGTTAAAGTCACCCAACAGGATGGTATCTGGTGGGAGGGTGAGTGTTTGAACGGTTTTGAGAAATTGTTTTCTCTAAGCTGTGGTGCACGGTGCATGGATGCATGCTATCGAGATTGTTTCCTCTTGGCATGTGATTGTTGCTACCAGGACTTGGCCATGAAGGTTGATGACGAATTTGTAATTTTTTGTTTTTTGTTATTTCGGATGATCACCCCACAGTGAGACGTCTATACCAATTGTGATGGTGAGACCCTGGCTGCCAGGATCCTTCTTCCCCTTGTAGACAGTGGGTTTCTTGGATGGCCAAGATGTCTACAAGGGGTTTTCTCAGGAAGTCCAGCTTTTTGGCTTGGGACATTTGAGCCCTGGCTCCCACGATGTTTAGCATCCCTATTGACACTGAGGTGCCCGCAGCGCCTCAGGAGCAGTTGGGAGGGCCCTCTGGCCCTAACCACCATGGCTCATTTTGGCCATGCTCCGCATCTGTACTCTAACTCTCTCAGTGACAATGTCAGTTCCCTTGATCTGACTCAATTTTTTTCAAGAATTGCAGTTTTTGGAATTTGCATTATCTTTTCCTGCATGTATCTCATGATGGTTCAATGCGGGGTGCTGATTGGGTTCTGTAATTTTGGGGTTTGAATTTGGAGAATTGTGCACGCATTCTCACCCATTATTCAGCTGAATTGTTCCTCAAAGTGTGCATTATTGATGTCTCTTAGTGACTCAGTCAAATTGCTGTAAAAAGTTTCAGCCGAGGCATATTGTTCTGATTGGTTGGCTCAGTGAATATCCAAAATATCCTCTTGAATTTGTCCAGGGTTGATGGATGATTCCGCATGCATTGCTGCCTCAGCCACTGCCCGCTTGCGGGCTTTTGTGCCGCTTTGCATTATTTATGTGTAGCTGGGTCCACAATGGAGTAAAGTCCATCTTCACCCCAGCGGAATGGGTGGTGACTATCAGTCATTATGGCGAAGTTTTCGTTACTTTCATCCATGGCTTCCTCACAGTAGTCTGCTTCCATTAATCCTTCCTTCACGAGGCATGCGTGTTCCTTGTGTCCCAATGAACCACAGTGGTTGCATATAGGTGGTGTGCATTCCAGTGTAACTTGGAATGCAGATGACTGTCCCCCATCTGCAAAGTGAAACTCTTCTGTGCGGGGAATTCTTGATAAGTCATCTTCCACTTTGGGGAATGGGTTGATCACGGCGATATCTTTGCCTGTGCACAGGGTTGGAATCAGGCGAAATCATTGTAATTTGAGTTGCATAATTTCTCCGTAGGCTATGAGCCCTTTGCAGAGCTCCTCCTCAATTAACTTATGAGGAAGGTTTGTAGGGAGCGAGTTGAATGAGATGAATAAAGTTTTCACTTTGTTTCATCTGGTGCGCGCGGTGTGCACTGTTTTTTTGCCCTCAGGAAGGGCAATTTTGAAGCAGACTTTTGCTGCAGCCTCCGCTTCTTCAGCTGTTTTGAAACCAATATCGATCCAGCCATGGCCCATGTTGTTGGTGGAGACATATACCATGTGGGGGAAAAGGGAGGGCTATGCCTCGCGTGTTTTCTCCCACAGGGTCAGGGACTCATCCCCAAGGAAGATTCGGAGCCCATGCTCCACCTTTGAAAGGAGTTGGTTACATTGGATATGCATGTATTGATCTTGTTTTATATTAAACACCATAAACCCAGACGGTGTCTGAGTTTGTGGTTTCTTGGCAGCTTGGGTTCCTGGTCCCCCTACAGGGCGTTTCTTGCCCTTGGGTGCACCATTTTGCGCACCTCTTGATGCAACACTCGCCCAGGTTGTATTAGATTTATCTTAAAAATCGCCCATCTCTCCTGTGTGATTATCAAAAATTGCTGTTCGAATCAAATTGTAGTAACTAAAGTGATTGTTACAGGAAAGAGGCGTTAGCAACTAACTGTTTTCAATACGTCGTAATTCATGCTCTCCCAGTAGTATTGTGGTAACAAAAACTCCAGCCTTTTCTGAAATCCTCCATGTCCTACAGCTCAATGAGCATCCATAATAATTGAGGGTCTAGCCAAAGGTTTAGGGAAACTCAGCGTCAAGTCTCAAATCCACTTATATAGTTCTTCCCCACATAAGAAAGTATCCTCCCTGAGTCCATCTAATACCTTGATCATCTGTGGCAGCTCATCCTGTTATTTGTTAGCCACCATCTTCTCATATATTAGGTCAGCTATATCTGCTGTGATAGCGACCGTTGGCAGCTGAGAAAGACAATCCGCGTTTTGATGTTTTGCTCCTGGGCAGTGTATAATCTCGAAATCATATGCTTGAAGCTTCAGAGCCCAAATTGCGAGCTGTCCTTCCAATTTCATGCAGATTCTGTAGCCAGTGAAAGGAAGCGTGATCCATCACTACTTGGAATTTTGCCCCATGCAAATATATCTGAAACTGTTTGTAAGCGTAGATCACCACTAAACACTCCCATTTGGTTACGGTGTAGTTTTGTTTGTGACAATCCAAGCTTTGACTACAGAATGCGACAGGATGCTCCACGCCATCATTGTCCTTATGGGATAATACTGTCCAATAGTGTTTAGGGATGTGTCCATTTGCACTATGAATTGTTTGTCAAATTTGGGATATTGCAAAATGGGTGCACTTGCTAACGTGGTTCACAACACATCAAAAGCATTCTGGCATCATTCTGTCCAATTGAAGGAAAAGTTTTTCTTTAGCAACTCGAAAAGTGGGGCCCCAATACAACTGAAATTGTGAATGAACAGTCTGTAATATCTGACCATCCCCAGAAACACCTGAATGTCCCGCTTATTACCTGGGCGAGTCATCTTGCTTATCACTTCCACTTTATATGGCTTCGGTTTAAGCCCATTTGAATCCACAATCAACCTGAGATATTCTAATTGTTCTTTAAAGAAATGGCACTTCTGAGGCTTAATTTTGATATTAGCAGCAGCGAGGCGCTGAAACACTTGTTTCAAGTGGGCAAGGTGCACTGTAAATGTCCATGAGAACACATTGATGTCATCAAGGTAAACTAGGATGTAGGACAGATTTAAAACACCTAAAATCGTATCCATGGCATGCTGGAACGTAGCCAGAGTGTTACACAACCCTTGTGGCATGTGAGTCGGCTGGAACAACCCTCTCAAAGAGATGATCGCACATTTCTCCCATTACACTGATGGCAATTCAATCTGTCAGTACCCTGAGATCAGATCCATGGCGGAAAAATAATTCTCCCCACCCAATCAGTCTAACGCATCATAAATCCATGGAAGAGGGTAGGAATCCTTCTTCATTACGTTATTGAGTTTATGATAGTCAATAACCACTTGATTTGAGCCATCCTTTTTCTTTACAATGAGCACGGGTGATGCTCATGGGCTGTTTGACGGTTCTAGCATTCCTTGTACAATAAGCTTATCCACCTCATCAGAGACAACCTCTTCCACCACTTTTGAACGTCTAATAGGTCATGATCAAATGGGAGGGTAATCCCCCTATCTATCCAGTGTACCACCCCTTGAGCACACCCCAAATCATGATCATCATGTGCAAAAATATCCCAATACTTTAAAAATAATGCCATAGCCTTATCTTGCTGTTCCACCAATAATCCCATAAGAGCTTCCCGCAGAACTACAGTCAATACACTGAACGATGAGCTTGCCAGTAGTCCAAGATCCTCCCATGAGCCAAAATCTTGAATATGGCGAAATTCCACTATAGGAACTAAGTGTAGGTAATCCACCACTTGGTGCCTCTGGATCGTTATTGTCTTCTGTTGTAAGTTTGCTAGCAGCACTTTCACCTCCCCATTCCCAGGTAGCAGTAACCCTGGAGCCACATGTGGTTCAAGCTGCAAGTGCTGGTGAGGAGACATAATTTCTCCATAAAGCCCTTTAGGGACATTGATTTCAAGCCCAGTCCCTACTATGCACTGGTGTCCAGATGGTAGGCTCAAAGCGCTCTCTGCCCAAAGCGGGATCCCTTTGTACTCATAAATCTGGTTGAAGAGGGTCCTGGTCCACCACCTCAGTCATCGATAATGAACAGGAATCACTCCACCTCTGTAGGCTAGATTGATTTGACTAGAGCGGACTGGATCCGTTGGGATTCCACAAGAGGTAAAATATGCGGGGATCTAATTGCCTAAAATAGTAAGAGTTTCCTCAGCCATATCTATTACAACACCAAATTTCCTCATAAATGCTGCGCCAATTAACATGTCATAGTTGTTATTTGGCAAAACCACTGCCAGAGTGGAAGCCTGGACTGACCCAAATCATAAAGGCAATGCGCTATATGCTCCTTCAGACACAGTGCTATGCGTTCCCATGGTCCCATATACTACTTGATGGTCCACATCCAGTTTCAACAGAAGTTTAGCCACCAACTGGGTAGAGACTATGTTCACAGGGGCTAACATGTCTATGATAGCACGGATTTTTGTGTTTTCAATGAAAATGTTGCAGTAAGTACATTCCAAGTAAGAAGAACCATCAGTGTTTATTACATGTATGTCCAAGGGCTTTGTGTTACTCAAAAAGGAGGAAATGCCCTTGCTGACCTGAGGATACTCACTAGGGATTTTCTCCACTGGAATGGCTACATTAACCCCTACTAAAGAGATAATATTTGTCAAGGGATCTGTGTTGCTGGTGCCAGTCTGCTCCAGGATCTGCCACACATATGACTTATGCACGTCCTGGTGGAACTCATGGCTCTGGGGTAAACTTTTACTCTCAGAAGCGGAAGCAGGGGTATCTGACGGAAGTTGCTGGTATAAAAAATCATCTGATTGAGGTTTGAATTCTACCCAAAAAGACATTTGGGTATTTCTAGTGACAACTTAATTGGACTTAGCAGAGGTAGAGCGTCCTGTCTCTACTCCACTTGAGCTTTTCCCTGCTCAATTTTCTCAGTTGGCATCGCATACACTTGTGGTTTGCTAGGGCAATTACACGCATAATGCCCTCTTCGTCCGCACTGGAAGCAAGTGTTCATAAAAGACTCACATATATAGCTTGTGGTGGAAGGCCAGTTCGAAGTTGCTGGTATGGTTCCAAGGTCATGGACAAACTGGCGAAGTGTACATGGGCCTAAAGGGGTCCACTGATCCATATGAGGGACGAATATGTTCCAGAGGCTGATAACCCAGTTGCTGCAGCCCATATCCTGAAGAGTTTGGAGCAGCGACAGCAGAGGTTTTTTGGGCTACTTTGGGGACGCTGATAGTGGTGGAGAGTTGACGTAAAGTGTTCATGATTCGGAAAAGTCTGGCATCTTCATCCAACATGTGAGACATAGCGTTATATAGTTCCTGATGTGGTTTGACAGCCACCATCATCACTATACCAACATCCTCAGCGGATAAAATGTTAGCTCCAAGTAGGACATGTGCTTCCGCCAAAAAATGCTCAGAGAATTCTAACAGGGTCTCGTTTTGGTGAAACTGTATAGTCATAAAGTCAGCTTTCTGTTGGGCCATCTTGGTAGCACCCCCAAACAGCTGGAGAACAATAGCTTTAACTTCTTCATATGATACTGAGCTATTTGGAAGATAGCAGGTAACTTGATCAGCACTTTCCACATCTAGAGCGGACAGCAACAGTTTTGCTTTCCATCAATCAGTAGCCCCTTCCACAGCGAATTCAAAACGCTTAAAGTAACCGTGTAGATTCCCGTCATGACTGAAAGGAGGTAATTTTTCGATTTAAATGACTTCGCCTTGCTCCAGGTTCCTGCCACAAGGAGCAGGCGAAGTGGTTTCAGAGCTACTATGGGAACCATCCCTTTGTGTGTTATCATACAGTCAGCCAGAAGGACTCTAATCCATTGAAAAGGACTCAGTAGAAGTGGTGTCATGCGGGGGGTCCATCATAACACCTGAGGGATATTTGTTTGCTGATCCATAGCATTCTTCCTCCAAATCGCCACTAACTGCCCCACTTCCCCCATCTCCGGCATGCCCCACGAAATGTTTGTTGATCAACTGCTCTGCTTTAACCAAATAGCATCTACACCGTCCATCCTGGAATTCCTGTTGCAGTGTTTCATACTGATGTTGCAACTCCTGACGGAATTCCCTCTCAACGTTCAGTTTCTGCTCCATGGCTTGTAATCACAAGAGGGCATCTTTGATTATGTTTTGCAGGTGGGTGTGCTGCCAGCTAGCGTTATCCACTTGTTGATTGGCGTCATTTATTTGGTTAAAGAGGGAGGCTTGTTCCTGTACCAATTCCTTGTTGGCCCATCAAAGGGTATCAAGGCGCCCTTGCATGTCCGCATACTCTCTTGTCTCACCAATTGGAAGAGGGAAGGCTTGTCAGCGCTCAGCCTGAATAACAACTTCCAGTTGTGTAACCTGACGAATAAGCTGTAGATATTCAGGAGACATTGACCAAAGGATAAGCGTGTTATCTGCCATTTGCTGGGTACTCCATTTGATACAAAGTTGGGTTAATTCAGCCAATAAAGAGCTGACTTGGTCCACCACTTGCCATTCCATCAGTGTCATTTTTTCCTTAAGCTGAGAAATCATGGCTTTGAGAGCTTCCGCCCATTCAGCTAGCTCCATCATAAAGTGCTCAGTATTATTCCCCAATGACATTAAGTCCTGAATCAACTCCGCTGATAGGCCATGCTGATCCAGCAGTTCTATTATTACTCGAGGTAATTCTAAATTTAACTGTGGTAACAAAATGCCCAATCGATGGTGGACATCCCCAACGTGATGGTCCATCTGTACCAGCGCCCCTTGTACCCCCAAAAACAAACAATCAAGTTGGTCGAAATGGAGGCAAGTATCATTTTGCTGTGCTCAAGTGAACTGTAATACATCTCCAATTTCTATATTGTGGCGAACCAGCACATGCAGTAGCTGGCAAATTGATGGTTACACATAAGTGACTAGATATTCCTCGATTCTGTGGGTACAAAGGTGGCAGCTAACCCCGCTGTAGTCATGTCCAAATTAGACATGTACAGGGCATAGCAATTTTCTTGGTCTCGTTGGTTATAGAATAAACTCAGGGCGTTTTCCCCAGCCTCATCTTCATATAGGCGATATCCACGCAACAGCCACTCCATAATATCCCGCAGCTGCTGAGGAGTCACATTTGTGGAGCGTCCTTGTTGGTCAGTCGTCAGCTCAGGGCAATTCTATAAATTACAGATTAATCATAACTTCATCATCCCCTGGTTTGGTCACAGTAAATAATGTCAGTTCATTGTTAGGTGCCTCCTGTGCTTCTTCAGCATACTGCGCACGGAATCCAATCAAATTATGTCAGAATAAATTAGAACTCGTCATTGTAACCTATCGTTGAAAAACTACAGTTGACCAGTGGCCCCCTGTAGTGAGCACAACTGTTAATTCTAAGCGTATAGGTTTGATTCCGCCGAGTTGGTTTGCACAGGGTATTAGCCACTGAGCAACCAAATTGGATGATATGAAGATCGCCGACTTTCTAATAAAACTTGATAAACTATATATGGAGCTATTGCCCCTTATTTTGACCTTTATTTAATATAAGTTGCAGCCTTATCTTCAATCACTCAATCACCCAGGAAAAAGACCTAATCTTTCAATCCTCCATGTGACTCTTTATATTTTGGTCTCCCAAGCCAGATGCATCCTTGGCTTGGTAGTCTTCTATTTGTCTTCCCTTTTCTAGAAGCTCTTGTTCATATCAGATCTTGTCATAATTCCCCTCGATTCACCAAATGGTCATCATTTTGATTGATTATAATTCGTTACCCTTTTCCATAAATATTGAGACTTGTCTTGATTCCCCCTCTAATCCACCGGTATGGGTAGTATATCATCCAGTCATATCAACTTCCTGACAATCCATTTTCCATTTCCTTCTCGACCTCATTGCAAATTTGAAGCTTTGAGCCACCTTTGGTCCTCAGTGACAGTCTAAAGAACTTTAACGCTGACAGAGGATATCAAGGAATGATCTTGTTTATTATAAATAGATGAAGAAGTTCAATCAAACTGAGAACTATAAAAGGCCCTCAAGTGTGGCTGCCATAACATGTGGGTAAAAGGTTAGAAGGGATGCTTTATTTTTACCAGATTCAAAGTTGATACCCTAAAAATCACAGGTTATTATTAGCACGAGGGTCCACGTGGATATTTCCAGAAGCCTATTGATGATTTGAGGAGTCAACGACCCTAATAATGAGGTCCTAACTTAGCTATAAATTAATGTTCCTTCTATGATGAGCCCATCCCTGTGCTTTTTTCCAACCTAACTGAAAATCCTCATATGGTAAAACCTAGAAGACTTATATCCCCCATTTTACTAATAAACACTGTGTCATGGTCACCAGACATCATTGAGGGAACCAATTGCCAAGATAAGGCTGGACTTCAAGAGTCAAAAAGGTCAAGCTACAGGACCCCCTGACTTAAGCCATACCTTGGACCAACGTTGGGTGCAGGCAAGATATGCCCAGGTTGGTCCAGATGAAGTGCGTGATGCCCAGGCCTTTGTTATAGCGGTGGCTTTAAACGGAATAGTTATATTCTTAACAATGATGGTTTGGTTCAGTTGCTCAGAGAATGGGGGTTTGAAACCCATTTGATTTTTAACCTCTCCACATTTGGATGGCTCAGCTTGCAATCAATCTCTCAAGTTCATTCAACTTAAGCTACAGTACCCTGGCTGAAGGTGGGGTGCGCTGATTGGTTTTTTAGGCTTGGAACCATTTTCCCAATTGATGACTTGCATCACCTTTTTTAAAGTATGGTTCTCGAGATCAATATTCCTTGTTGGTCATCTTCCTTTAAATAAAATTTCCTGTTCATTTACGTT
Organism: Massospora cicadina; assembly: GCA_022478985.1. NCBI lineage: Eukaryota > Fungi > Entomophthoromycota > Entomophthoromycetes > Entomophthorales > Entomophthoraceae > Massospora > Massospora cicadina. Next base: position 69,516 of record JAKSZP010017322.1, read on the forward strand.
TTTTAAATTATGGTTACTGGGGCAAACCTGTGCGCGTACCTCCTCAAGGAGGTCTTTAACAACGTTGGCCGTTCTTTTTTCACAAAATTATCTACAAGATCAAGTGCACCATTGGGCCCCGTGGTCCCCTCCAGACTGAGACACCCAAACCCTCCAGCACAGATCTTTGCTTAGCTATGGGCTACCCTGTGGGGTCCACCCAAGTGTTACTATTTACTTATTACAACTACTCCATACCGCTTAATCCACCCTTGCACTAATTTACTTTGGCTCTGGCATCTTTTGCAGTGCCCTGTTTACCATTATTCTAATGATTAGTTCCCTGGCGGTGTGGCTGTTCATCTCGCATCACCTCACTGGGAACAGGAGATTTACAGGCACTCTCCTTACATTAGACGACCAACATAATTTTTTAAATGCACTAGAATTATCCATGTGGGACTTTTGCGAAGTGTGAATTAGGTGCACTAGCCTTTGGTCATGGCTGCGGTGGGGCTTACCACCAATTTCTCATTTTGCCAATGGTTGGAGCATCTCGGCGTTATTCTTGCTACCTCCAACTGGGAAGTACCCACCCTTCTTACTTGTACCTGGTGGATTTGGATGTTTTGCAACCCAAGTGTTGTGATTTCCCAAATTTCCCCTGAAATTAATGGAAACAATACTATCAAATGATTTTTTCTCACCACCGCGTTCAGATGGTGCAGATGGGATCATCAACAATGGGCCTGGTGGTGATGGCCTTTGATAATTATTTACAACTTGCCGCCAAAATGGGTATTGGGTTGTTCACGTCCCAAAATGCATTATATAACGCCAATTCCTTATACAAAAATATGACAAACAATATCTCTTTTGGCTCTAATTTGAAACCCATTTCAGTATACCAGATCACCCCAGAGAACCCGCGCTTGACCCCTATCGTGATCCTCAGAACTCAGGAAGTAGAAAAGGAGATACTTCTTCAATATAAAAATGTTTATGCAATTGCTAAAGATATGATGGAATATTGACCTCAGTAGTAAGAGTGGCCAATTATCCCTCTCCATTCTATGATGTTGAAACATACCCTGGGGGCATGCTTATGCCTGATTAAGATTTTTATGGTGAAGTGTTGGCGTTGTATGCTATGAAAAAAGATTATTCTAGATATTTTTTGTTGACTTCTACCCTTTCATCCCCTTTAGGGAAAATAAACACAGCTATTTTGGTGGATACATGAACTTCTAAAATTTTATTGACCAAGACCTAGCCGACTACCTTGAGCTGAATTACTTGCCAGATGGTATGGTTAAGGGAGGGGCTTCCCAAGGTATTCCCACGCTGAAAGTACTAGGTTAGTGGATTATCAAGTTGGCAAACACCATTTAGCTGACCGCTTCTAAGCTATAAAAACCTCTTGTATCCCTTTATTTTGGGTTTAGAGTGGTGGCGAAAGTTTGAAGTCAGAACCAACTTAAAAGACAATACTTTGTCCTTAACTTTTAAGAATGGTCATGAATTAGTTGTCCCTTTGTCTGAACAAACTCTCAGGGCGATCAGCCCCACTTGCCCAATATCCACACTCTCAGTATTGCTCCATTGCTGAGCCCTCTCTTAGGTACTTTTACTTTCCTGTTTGGAGGGGCTGGAATCTTTGTTTGATGCGGCCTCAGCTGAAGTACTACCATCTCATTCAGAGTTTTGTTGTGAGTTCAAGCTCACTGTGGATCTGGTGCATATATCTTCTCACATTTACCTTTGACTGTACAGGAGGAAGCGGCCTTAAATGTTTGGGTTAAGGAGCAGTCAGCTAAAGGCGCAATATTTCAGCGTACCTCCCCAGTATGCTCCCCAATTCTCTTTGTTGAGAAGGCCGATGGTACCTTACACCCATGCGTAGATTATGGGAATCTCAACAACGTCACAGTAGCAGACTTGCATCCCATCCCACTTGACTTACAGATTGCACGCTTTGTGGAGAAGGCGAAAGTCTTCTCCAAACTGGATTGTTTAAACGCGTTCAATCAGATCCTGATTTAGAAGGGCCATGAGTGGCTAATCACATTCCTTACCATAAAAGGAACCTTTCAAATTCGGGTTATGCCCTTTGGGCTTAAAAATGCCCCTGCTATCTTTAACGCCGTATTGATGTGGCTTTGGGGGACCTGCTGGGGGTATTCGCGCAAGCCTACATGGATGATATTCTGGTGTTTTCCCTTTAATGAGTCCCATGCAGTACATCTTTGACAGGTGGTGGAGCGCTTGAGGGCAGCTGACCTTAAGTTAAAAATTAGTAAATGTAAATTCTTAAAGTCCCATGTCACCTTCCTTGGCAACATCATGTTTGAACAAGGTCAAATGATAACTCCAGACAAGGAGAAAGCAATATGTGAGTGGCCCTCCCCAACTCCAGTTAAGGAAATGAGACGTTTTTGGGGACGTGTACGTTCCTTAAGAAATTCACACCAAATCTTTCTGATGTGGTGGCGCCCTTATATAAGGCGAGTGGGGCAAAAATGCTACAGTGCTCCTCAACTTTTCAGGATGACTTCCAAGCGGTAAAGTGCACTCTGTTGTCCACTTCCGTCCTTTGCCATGTCAACCCAAAAAGGAGTTTATTGTGGCTTCTGATGTCTCCAACTTCGCCATAGCGGCAGCCCTATTACAAGCAGGTGCAGATGGAATAGAGCATCTGGTGGTATATTTTTCCAGGAAGATGTCTTTGCCTGAATTAACTATGCCATATATGATAAAGAGTAAATGAAATTGTTGAGGCGCTTACTTATTGGCGTCATCAATTACATGGATCATCCCAACACTTCCGCATATGTACTGATCACCATGCCTTGTTGTATCACTGCACACCTCATGTTTTGACCCCACGGCAGACCCGCTGGCATGAGAACCTTGCCCAATTTTCATTTTCTTATGAGTTTACAAAGGCAAGGAGAATGGTTTGGCAGGTGTTTGAGCCAAAACCCTGCACTAGCTCCCAATCCTAAGGAGGTAGGGGTACACAACACCCTCTTGGTGATTCCTCCGGGTAATATTGTGTCTCAACTTCCCTCTCCCTTGGTCCATGGGCCAGCGTGGCTCCTCTGGAAAATGCGGTGGAATATGAATATGTTCAGAGAGGTAGTGCTTTTACAGCCGTTGTCAGCTGAGTATACTATGGTCCTCGCCATGAGCAAGTTGAATCAAGAAGAAATTACCAGGGGATACCACGTTAAGGAAGAGATAGTGTGGTTTCAGGGACGCCTCTGGGTTCCTGTGGGATCCCTTCATCTGGAAACTATCCGGGATCATCATGATGGGATCCCCGTTGGCCACCTTGGAAAAGCAAAGATACTTGAGCTTATACGCCGCACTTATAATTGGAAGGAATTAGCGTGCAGGTTGCCAGGTATTGTAAAGAGTGCCTGGTCTGCAACCAAATGAAGCCAAATCGCCAGCCCCTCGCAGGGTTGTTGGTGCCAGTTCAAAAGGCTGAAGGGCCTTGGACTTCCTTATTAGTTGATTTTATAGTGGAGTTACCTGCTTCTGAAGGCTACGACGCCATCATGGTAGTGATGGATAGTTTTACAAAGTTCGCCCATTTTATTCCTTGTAGAACCACATTGACCGTGGCAGAGATGGCCAGGATCTTCGTGTAACACTTTTTGCTCTTAATGGGGTCCCCCAAGAGATAATTAGTGATTGGGGGGCCCAGTTTACCTCTGTATTTTAGGAAAGAGTTGTGTAAGACTCTTCAGATTCGCCCCTGCCGTTCAACTGCCTACACCCCCAATCAGATGGGCAGACTGAACGAGTGAACCAGTGCCTAGAACAGTTCCTGCAGTATTTAATGGCGCATATCATTCAGATTGGGTTTCCCATTTCCCCCATGGCCCAATTCAGCTATACTAACGCCCAGCATGCATCAATCGGGTGTTCCCCCTTCTTTGCCAACTATGGCTTCAATTCCGCCTTCAACATGGAGCCCAGTTGTGGATGCAAGGTGGAAGCTTTGGTGGACTTTGCAAATACAATAAAGAAAGTACACCAGGGGGTGAACACCAGATTGGATGCGGCCATGCAAGCTTACAAGGAAAATGCTGATGGTAAGAGATGAGTTGGTCTAGCGTACAAGGAGGAGATCTTGTGATGATGGATGCTAAAAACATCTCAATCAAGCAACGATGCAATAAACTGGGACCAAAGAGGATTGGGCCTTACTGCACTGTCAGAAAGGTGGCCATGCCTCATACCAGTTGGATCTCCCCCTCGTTCCAAATCTTTTCAGTCTTCCATGAAAGTAAGCCTACGTTGTTTGAAAGCATCCACCAGAGCCTCCTGAGGATTATCTCGTGGGTGGGGCGCCAGAGTGGGAAGTGGAGGAGATAGTAGCCTCCTGTTGGTAAGAAGAAGACTTGAGTATCTCGTATAGTGGAAGAGATATGATGCAGCGGAGAACAGTTGGGTCCCAGCGCATGACTGTGCCCATTACCAAAATCTAATTGAAGTAATCCTCCATCGTTTCCCTGAGGCTGCAGGATCCAAGTCCAAGCAAGCCATCGCTGCCATGATGTTGCCCCTGCCCACAAGAACTTTTCTTGGCGAATGCCCCTGGAGGGGGTGGAGCCCAAAAAGGAGGAGAGGGTAATGACATGGTCACCTGACATCATTGAGGGAACCAACTGCTAAGATAAGGCTGGGCTTCAAGAGACAAAAAGTTCAAGCTATAGGATCTCTTTGACTTAAGGCATACCTTGAACCAACGTTGGGTGCAGGCAAGATATTCCCAGGTTGGTCCAGGTGAAGTGCGCGATGCCCAGCCCTGTGTAACAGCAGTAGCGTTAAAACGGACTAGTTATATTTTAGCAATGACAGTTTGGTTAAGTTGCTTGAAGAATGTGGATTTGTGCCCATTTTATTTTCAACATTTCCAAATTGGGATGGCTCAGCTTGCAATCAATCACTTGAGTTTTTCAATCTCGAGCTACAGTACCCTTGGCTGATGGTAGGGTGTGCCAATTGGTCCGTTTAGGCTTGGAACCATTTCTCAATTGATAACTCGCCTCCCCTTGCTTAAGGTATGGTTCTCAAGACCAACTTTCCTCACTGGTCATCTTCCTTTAATAAAATTTCCCCATTCATTTACGCTTTTAAATTTATGGTTACTTGGGCAAACCTGTGCGTGGACTTCCTTGGGCAGTCTTTAACAACGTTAGCCTTTCTATTTTCACAAAATTATCTACAAGATCAAGCGCACCATTGGGCCCCGTGGTCCCCTCCAGACTGAGACACCCAAACCCTCCAACACAGATCTTCGCTTGGTTATGGGCTCCCCCATGGGGTCCACCCAAGTGTTACTATTTACTTGTTACAACTACTCCATACTGCTTAATCCACCCTTGCACTAGGTTACTTTGGCTCTGGCATCTTTTACGGTGCCCTGTTTACCATTATCCTAATGACTAGTTCCCTGGCGGTGTGGCTGTGCATCTCTCATCACCTTGCTGGGAATGGGAGCGTTTCAGACACTCTCCTTACACACTGAAAAGTTAATGATTTCCAAGGATTTGGAAGTTTTCAATCTTTAATTGTAGTCTTTCTAATGTTTGCCTTTTTTAAGCTCTAATCAAGTAAGATTAAACCAGAGAGCCATGAAGGAAAGTTGACAAATCATTTGAGGAATATGTCGGTCTGTTCTTGCCTTTGTTGAAAATTAATCCAGGACTGTCATATTTACAGCGCACAGGTTATATACACACAGCAACAAGATAATGTTGAGATTTTAACCTTGACCAAAAATTAACAAAAAAAACCTTATATACCAAAATCGGGTTTTAATAATAAAACAAGAGAACACCCTGTAGTATCAAATACTGTCAGAGGCTCATGGGCTTGCTAAAGTTCTTTTAGTTAAGCTTGCAGATCTTTCACTAGGAAAGATCCTCTGCAAAAAGGCAATCTAGCCCAGATATGCTCCTTCTACCAGAGTTCTCATTGATGCTTTCCATATTTACTAAGCCGCATTTAAGAATGGTAGACTAAAATTGTGATATCCAAATTGGGCCTGGGAAGCAAAAAAGCTAGGGCTTGTAGCATTTCCATAAAGAGATGTAATATGTCAGATGTAATCAAATTTATGGCGGATGGCCCTAATATATATAATAATCCTATTACTGATGTTTTATGCTGGCATGGGGCAATGTAGAATAGTACGCTGACATAAAACAGGAGGCAATAAAGTAATCAAGGCCATAGTGTTTGTGGTCTATAATCTAAGGAACAAAAAATGTGCTGGTGAGGATTAGAGTTTAAAAAATTGTAAATCAATTTGGTAAGCAACTACATATAAAAGCAGGCCTGCTGGCCAAAATATTTACTATGACCCCACTGAATGCACTATCTAAACTAAAGTTTAAAGTATGAAATTAAGTATATAAAAATAACTTCTCCAGATTGTTGGTCCAAGTAACCACAACCGACTTCACATGTGTTTATAAATAAAGAGTTATATACAATGTAAATATTGAAAGATGCTATCACTATCTGAGCTAAATTTATCAAAGGAGGAAAGTACAAGAGGCTCAAGTTGCTACACAACTTAAACAATTACTCATTTTAGAGATTTATACTCTTAGATCCCTAGGACATATCAACTCTTGATCATTAAAAAAAATAAAATAGTCAGGCACAATGTAAATATTGTGAGTTGTTTCCACTATCTGAGCTAAGTCCTATCAAAGGAAAAAATAGAAAAGGGATATGTTGCTAACAAACTTAAATAATTACTTTGATTTGAGACTGTTAATTCTCTTAAAGCTCTTGGGAATATAAATTCTTGATCATTAGCAAAAAGGAAGGGAGTCATTGAGTTGTCATGGACTACTAAAATCATAATCTTGTGACTATGAAGGTAGTTATTTTCTTTTTCATTGATAATTCTTTAAGCCTTCTTGCCAAAGCTCAATAGATCTCAGCAATTTATCTCAACAGTGGTTATTACTAGATCAATCTAGCTCCATATCTGATCTTAGTGCACCTTAATCGCCAATAAAGGACTGTTTGAACTTAATCAAATGATACAGGAGCTCTGAAATCTCATGACACTTTTCAGAGAACCTTGGACGTCTTATAGGCAACTTAATGTTATTTTTTGTTTTGGTCTACCTCACCAACATTATAGTTTTCTAAACCTTTAATGCTCATTTTTAAATATCTATGAAAAGTTTTTATTTGGTCAAAACAGTCTTCCTTAAAACTTAACCTACACGTGCTCATTCTACTAACCCAAGGTGGATTATCTTGGCCATAAGGTCACAAAATTAAAAGATATACCCTTTCTTAACAAAGTCATTGTTATTGTGGAAATGTTCCAATCTTCGCTTAAAGGACATTCAAATGTCTCTCATGATGGTGGCTAACATAGAAAAACTCATTTTTTCCTTTTAATGACCTCACTATCCCCTTAGTATATACTTCTTAAAGGGCTCCCATTCTAGTGGAGACCTGAGCATTAGAAAGCCTTTAATTTCCATGATACTTCTTTAGTTACTCAATCCTTCCTCATCCAACTACAGCCATTCATCTTTTTCTGTTAGTTACCAAAGTTAAGGATGTGGCAGCGGGTGTATTACTAGCTCAACTTAATGATTAACATGAGGAAACTTCAGATTGTTTAGATTCATTAAGACCCTTACCAATGCCAAACGGAACTATATTTCCATTAAACAAGAATGATTTGCTGTGCTTCTTAATATAAGTCATTTCAATCCTAATTTATATGAAACCCATTTCAATATTTTAATGGATCAAATTTCCTTCACATAATTGCTACAGATGAAAGATCCTGATGTCAGGCTGGCGATAAGGACTGTATGACTAAAACTTTATGACTTTATAATAGTCCATCGTTCTGGCAACACTTGCCAAAACGCAGATGAGATATTGTTTTATTCCAGTGTTAACTGTGATGAATCCTGAGAAAGGCCGCTTGTAAATTTGATTATTAAGCACAAAAGAGAAATTTTTGGAGACACTGGAGACCAGGAATATATTGCAAATCATGACATAAAATACTCATATCATATAAGGATGCTTTATAAGGGAATCAATGTGTTTTTGTTACCTATGTATGGCCTCCTCTAAAAATTTATAACTCTCAAAAGGGCATTTCATTGTTAGCCATAATGTCATTAAGAAACTTACTGGTAACTAAGAAAAGATGATATTATAGTGTATATTTGAGACTACTCTTGAGGCGTTGGAAGCATGTCTGACCTGTAGGACTAAAGACCGTCCAAGTTGTTACTAAAAACTATAGGTGTTGGTTAATTTAAAGCTTTTTAGTGTGGCCATTTTCAATGTATTGGGCCTTTCCAAATGGCCTTGATAGCTATTGATATTTTCTCATTGCCATTGATTAATTAACTAGTTGGATTAAGGCTATCTCTGTCTCAGTAGCCACTTCTATTACTACATACTTAATCCTGTCCTCTGAGTTTTACACAATATGGATGCCCCATACCCTGCTTTTTTAAAATGTGTCTGTTAAAACTAGTGTATATTGACTGTTATAAACGTCACAGGATCTCTACCACCTTCTTAGTACCTCTATATGATGACAGAATACCCATACAAAATTATAATAAATGATAAACAATAATACCAATTTATTTGAGGTAAGCTGACCAGTGGATGAATATTACCAAAAGTAATAAAAAATTGGGCCGAAATGCTCAAATGAGCAAAGCAGCACTGAAACCTAACAATAAAAAACTAACAGTCTAGCAATGGCGAACCTCAACCCAACCATGGAAGAGGGGATAGGAAGATCAGGGTGCATTTCACTAGCTTCATCAGAATAAAGCAAGATGCAGGCCTAGGCCAAAGCGAGTGGGTGAATCATCATCAGTGTGGTGTTCAATATCACCCAAGGGAGGGCCATAACTGGCACCATGTGCTGCAAGGGCGTTAAAGTAGCTTGCAAGGTCTTGCGCTGCCTGGAGACATGCTTCAGGGGAGCTTGATGAATGTGGCAATGTTAATGTAGGTAATATTGACTTTTAATTTCTTTGATACAGATAAAAATTTCTAAGCTTGGGTCATTTATTCTTATAAAATTTGAGGAGGTCTAGCTTACCTGCAGTGATAAGAGTATTTGTGACAATCGAGGGACCACTCTCAGCCAGAATTTTCAAAGACTTAGCTACAGCTTTGACAAAGAAAATGACAGTCTGTCAAAGCATCCATCTTAACAGTGAGCTGATGGTCAGAGAATAACAGTGATGCATTCATTTGTGGGATAAGGTAATGAAAGGGTTTACTATCATAGTTGTTTACAAAAGCCGGTCAAGGGTGAATGCAGATGGCTCAATGGGACCCTATAATTTTGAAACTTTGGCCAGAAAAGACCCAGGGATTCTAGTGAGCTGAATTGGGTCATCATCGTATGATTGGGGTTTGGCTGATGAATGAGAGGAAGCTTGGAAATGAACTGAAGTCCAATCTTCTTACTGATTAGTTGAGATAGGTGTGGGTTTATTTGAGGATAGGAATGATTGACTGCTGTGGGAACTTCTTCAGCAACAGGTTTGTTGGAGGTGTAGGTAAGATTGTACCCCATACTGGAAAAGTCGTGAGGATGGGTAATTGGGCACAGATGAAGTTGGGTTTAGAGCCCAACGAGGCTGTAATGGAGGGGCACTTACTTTTTGAGTAGTCTAACTTAAAACAGGATGGACAGATTGTCTGTACACCCTTGACACGGGCCCAGAATGGATGGTCAGATAATAAGGGAGAACAGAACATGGGGAATCAACTGTATTCTTGTTGAGAACTAGGTCGTATCAAAGCATAGACCTGAGGCCCTGTATACTTGTGGCTCCATTCAGGGCCACAAACTGAATAATGAGGTCAGAGCCATAGGAAGTAAAACCAATCATCAGCCCATGATTGAGTTCTATGTGGATAAGGTGAGTGGCAAACCAACAAATAGACCACCATAGTGGTACCGTTGGGTGCTAGGTGTGAGTGGTGGGGAGAGGGGTGCCCTGGAATACCAGGGGCACAGTCGCCGCAGTTTTGGCATCAGCTTCACTTGTAAATCCTAGGTCAAAGTACCCTTTATATGGAAAGAATTTAATAAAGCTGGAGGCTTTATCACCACTTGGAATAATTTGATTTTAGCTTTATCAGAGTATGAAAACAACTTCCCATATTTAACCTGAAGGCCAAAGCTCATGTTGATCCAGGGAGCACCAGGTGACTTTAAAACCACCTGGGAATGTGCGAGTTGAAGGTCAAGATCCTTGGGAGGAATGTATTGTCCTAAGGATTTGGGGGGACTAGAAAACCTAGTCTGGACGCGTTTTCCCGCCAGACAGGAAACGCTAGAGATTTTCACCACTGCCCCACCTTGGAGCATCAGGCGGGAAATCCAAGTACATTGAAGTTGATGGGTTCAGAAGTTCTGAGTTGTTAAGTTTTACTTACCTGATTGTAAATTTTTTCAGAAAGTGATGCTGAGCGGAAAAGAGATCTATATATGATAAAATTGATACTAATAAAAGTACTAAAGCTAGGTTAGCCTTGGGGCAAATATACCATATCTATTTTTAACCAAAACTGGTTTTAAAAAAAGTGTCAAAAACCCTGCTTTAATGTGGAAAAAATTGATTAATAGCAGCATTAATAGTCATAGTTAGTATATATACTATGATACACAGCACTACAAAATCTGTAGAGGTAAGGCTTCAGGACCCAGCTTTAAGCCGGATAGGACCTTGAACCTCTTTAGAACTAAGAAGGGAGTCAACACTAAGGCTCTCCCTCTTACCCAACATATTATCTCAAGGAACACCCTAGATGAGAGATGATTAGCAGCTGTCTCACCTCATTTCCCGCCCCAAAACCCAGTGCAACTTCAAACCTAAACCAACCATTTTTTCTAAACACAAAACGATTCTTGCATTTACCTGCTATTTATGTATAATTTAGAGGAATACCTTAAAAAATGTTTTTTGCAAGGGCTAAACCGCTCCCTAAACAGAGGCTCCAAGAGGTGTCATAAATATGGAAATTAGTTACATGGGGTATCCACAGATGAAAAGTTTAAACTAAAAAACCTATATATATGTCTTATCTGGAATGGAAAATAAAAGTGACAGGATTCAAATAAATCTAGTTTGAGTAACGCCAAAACAAAATCTGATGTTCAGAACAGGGACCAAACCCTTTAAAGATTATAAATGTCAATTGAATTTAAACTTGTATTTATTCAGGGAAGGTCAACCAGGGGACAAGCACTTCTGATATAGTGGGGAAAACTAATGAAATTTGAAAATTAAAGACACCCCAGAGGGTTTAAGGCCCCTCTTGTTGTCTCCAGGATCACCAAGTTTAGGACGGTAGGGAAGGGGTTATTCTGGCTTATTCTTGGATGCAGTATGTGTTAAGGAAAGGATCGACCTTTAGGAATTATATGGGGAACCATGTGTTGATTGTCCTTCTGTTACGGGGGTCATATGTCCAAACAGCCATTCTTGAAAATGTTCCAACATATGGCAGTGGAAACGATTGATGGCTTCTTTGATTGTAGGCGCTGCTCCTGTAAATGACTCGAATACTATTGTATTGAATGTCCATAGTGCTATTGCTACTATTAATGCCCTGAGAGATGGGTGGATAGGAGAGTCCATGTTTATAGCAAACATGTTCCTTAATAGGCTGAATGGTTGTCCACTTTCTTGGCGGAATTCGCGCATGGCCTCTTTCCATACAGCCACTGATGTTGGGCATTGTGATAAGTGGTGGGATAGGCTTCCATACTGACCACATATTCTACATGAGGTATGAGTGGCATTTGACCGTTCTGCTGTGCGGTATATTCTCCTCATGTACCTCCATACATGTGCTCTTATCCTGGGTTGGAGTAGAGGGTAATGTGTGTATCTCCATACTCTTCTTTGAGTCTCCATGTTGTAGGGTATATCCATATGGTCCAGGTACTCAACTCTGGCTGTGGTACTCGGATTTTTGCATATTATATTGTCTGTGACTATTTGTCACTGATTTCCTGTCTGTGAGTTAGCCTTGGGCATCCTCGGTGACTGGTTTGGCCGCTTACGTGGACCTGCCACGTCGCTCTTCTCATGGCTAGGAGTATTTGTTTAAAATGTGCAGGAGTGCCATGTGGTCCTGCAGCTGTAGGATGGGATGCCAGATACTTGATTAATGTTTTTGGGTGATCTTGGTTTCTTAATTGGAGTGCTCATGCAAAGTTATATCTTACTATTCTGTCCCAATTTGTATCTGGAAGAACTGGACTAGTCACCTGAGCTATCCAGGATCCTAGTATATGGGTCGCTTGCTCTACGTAATTAGTGAGCCCCATACCTCCATTCCTTCTAGAGCCAAATAGGGTTTCGAGGCGTACAGGGGGGTTGTGGTTGGACCAGAGCCAAACTTATAATAGGGCGTGAATTGTATTGAAATAGGACGGCGAGAAAGCAATTGCATGGGCCTTGAACCATATGATTATAGAATCATAGAGTTGGCTACCGTGACCCTTCCTGTTAAACCTGTTTGATGTCCATGTAAGGATGCAATGCGTTTTGTTATTTTGTCTAGTAGTTGGTTTTCCATCATGGAGTTGGCGTAACCTCCTGCTTCTAACCATACCCCCAAGTGACGGACAGGTCCAGCTGTTGGCTTGGTGGTGAAGGGAAGTTTCAGTGGAGTCATTGCTGATTTTCACCTCCTATGTCTGGTGAGGAGTCTTGATGTTGTATTAGTTTGTTGGCCCTGGGTAGATGGCATCCAATGAGTCTGATATTTTCCCAGGAGTATGATTTCCGTTTTCTCAGTGTTAAGTGGTGCGTTTCTTATGTCTGAGTAATTTTGTATTATCTTCTCAATTCTGCAAGCATCCTGATTGTTAGATATTCCCACCACACAATCATCAGCGAAGGCCATTATTTTGAATGGTGGTTGGCCCTTGAAATTGATTCTCTTGAGAAGTGAGTTTGTATTCCGGATTAGAGGGTCCAAGATAAGATGGTAAAGTAGAGGGCTTAAGGGGTCTCCTTGTTTACTTTCTCTCTGTGGGATGACTAAGTTGGTTAAAAACCCTGCTCCCCGCACAGCCATGGTAGCTGACTCTGTGAACATCATCACGCAGTTTATGAATCTATTATAAAGTTTGAATTTTTTAAGGCAGGCCCTAAGATAGGTCCAGTTCACCCTGTCGTATGCCTTCTGTTGGTCTAAGAAGACAAGCGCTCCAGAGGTTTTGGACTGGCAGACATTAGCAACTGTGTGGATGTTGTCCCATATGGATCTTCTTGGAACAAATCCATATTGAGATGGGGATATCGCGTCAGTTGCAATTTCTCCTAGTCGTTTGGCCATGATTTTTGTGAAAATTTGGTATCTGTGTTGGTTAGGGAGATTGGGCGCCAGTTGTAAAGGTTTAGTCTGTCTCCTTTTTTAATAAAGAGACATTGTAGGCTTCTTTGCCTCCAGGTAGGAGGCATGTTTCCATGATACACTTATTCATTGAAGCTAGAAGAATGTTAGATATGATAGTAAAATATTTCCTGTAAAATTAATAGGAATCTCATCAGGTCCAGGGCATTTCCCTCTTGGTGCACCGCGTACTACTTCCCATAGTTCCTCATGCGATATTAAGTTGATTATATTGTTTTTGGGCTGCGGTATTGATATGTGTAATCATAAGGAATTTTTCGATTTTTTCTGGATCAACCAGTTTGGATTCATACAAGTTTTTATAAAACCTGTGCACTTTGGTTGTGACTTCTTCAGGTGTTTCCACTATGGAATTGTCCAGTCATTGGACCTGTGTGCAAGCTATCATATTTTTCTGAACGTGGAATTGGCGGAAAAAATAGCTTATAGCAAGTTTCTCCATCTTTTATGTTTTTTGCTTTATAATGAACTCTAACTAGGTGTTGGTGTTTGCAGATCAGGGTGTTTAGCTGAGCAGAAACCTCCGCCCATCTTCGACCCCATCCAGGGCTGTACCCTGTGCATGGGAAGTTGTTTTCTAGGAGGTTAATTTCTGCCAAGGTGTGCTTGATAATGGCTAGAGCAGCCCTGTGTCTTCTAGACGTTGTATGTTTGATTTTTTGGGTTGTTGATTTTTTGAAATTTTCCCAGGTGGTTAGTGGGTCCAAGCAGAAAGGTGTTTGAAACTCCTGGGTTGATGACATTTCTCCATCCAAAGTTAAAATTTGAGTTGATTAAACTTTCTGGGTGTTTTCAGCACCATCTGGGTGCTTGGGTACTCGGTTCCACCGGTTTGTAGGACACTGAAACTAGCAGATGGTCAGAAAATCTGATTTTTGTAGCTTTAAATTTTTGAATTTGGTGGCAGAAAATTATTGGTGCAAGTATCAGGTCTATCCATGACATAGATACAAGTGCACCATTGTGTACTTGTGGGCGTGTCATGTTTTGTAGCAGGGGTAGCCTTTTTGGTAGCAGATCATATAGTCCCAGGGTGGCCTTTAGTACGTGGAGTTCCACTTGTTTTGTGGTACCTCCGTTGTGTATGGCCATCAGTCAGTATCTGGGTTAATCCAGCAGTTTATGTCTCCCATGATGAAAGTACTTGCTGGTAGATTTAGTTGTGTTAGAGCTGTTAGAAATTCTCTTTGGTCAGATGCACAGTTCAGTGCGTACACACTGGCTATTGTGTGCACTTCAGTGTGCTATGAGAAGGTTAAGGTGAGTATGCGACTGTCCAGGAGCAATTTTTATTGATAAATTTAAAGTTTTGGTTCGTGTGTACTATCACCCCACAGTGTTGTGACCAAAACAATATTGTTGGGAGGAGCATTTTTCCCATGCTTCCTCCTCTCCCTATGGACAGTGGGTTTCCTGCACCGCCAGGATATCCACAGGTGGGTTTTGTAAGAGACTCAACTTCTTGTCCTAGGACGTTAAGGCCTTGAGTCCCGCTATGTTCAGCATCCCTATCTCTACTGAGATGCCCAATGCGCCTCAGGAGCAGTTAGCAGGGGCCCCCGGCCCTACCTCCTCGCTCACATTACTCTCCAATGCACCTCTACTGTGGAGATCATAGCCATGAGTAGGAGTTGGGGTGTATTCTGCCCCTTTCATTGCCGCTGTTTTCGCTCCTCTCTTGGCTTTGTTTGGTTTCAATTTATCATTGCAGTGCACTTGTGTGCTCTTATTGGTCGCATTATTTTATTGTGCATTCCTTTGTTGATTTTCCTTCCTAATTGGGTTATATTCCGCAATTTTGGGGGTGCGCTGAACCTCAGATTTGCTGCATTCATTTCCAAATTAAGTTCCACTGAATTCAATCTGTTCAGATTGGGTGTTTGGTTTTCCATGTGATTTGATTGGTTCATTGATTTGAATTCATCCATGTCTTCTTGGATCTGTTCCGGTGATATGGATGATTCCACCAAGGCCTTTGCCTTGGCCGTGGCCAGCTTGCGAGCTTGTTTGGCCATTTTTCATTCTTTCAGGGAAATTATCCATTATTTTATATTGCCCGTGTTCTACCCAGTTGAATGCTTGTGTTGTATCTGTGATTTTGGCATACTCTGAGTCATCTTCACCCATTTCTTCCTCACATAATTCCATTTCTCTCAGGCCTTCTTTTATGGGGCAAGCATGAATCTTGTGCCCAAAGGCCTGGCAGTGGTTGCATATGGGGGGTGCGCTCTCCACTGTTGCACAGAACAGCTGTGATTTTTCCCATCAATGGTGAAGGATGTGATGTGGGGGATTTTTGTGATATCCTCTACTACCTCCTGGTTTGAGGAAATAATTGCAATTGCTTTTCCAGTGCTAAGGGTCAGAATCAGCTGGAATCTATGTATCTCAAATTGTTTAATTTCTCCATAGGCTTCCAAGCCTTCTTGGAGATGTCTTTTGACTACTGTGCACGCCAGTGTGGTCAGAAGGTAATTGAAAATTATGAAAATATCTTTGGATTCTATTCCAACGTGTGCATTTGGTCAGTACTAAATGCTGTCCATTGGGAAGGTCAAGTACCACTCTGACCTTTGCTGCTTCATTTGCTTCTTCCGCAGTTTTGAACCCAAGGTCTACCCAACCTTTGCGGATAAAATGATTTGTTAAGTACACTGTGTGCGGGAAAAATGTATGTTTGGCTTTTCCAAAATTTCCCACATTGTTGTGTTTCTACGCCCAGGAAAACTCATATCCCATGTTCCACATGATGACAGTGGTTGCGATTGGGATATTTCCATGTAACTGCAGTATTTTACCAAAAAATTTATGAAACCTGTGGGGGCGCCACTTCAGGTTTTTTGTTTTTACTGATATTTTTGTTTGTACCTGCGCGCTTGGTACCTTTGGGCGGTGCAGGTCCAGGTCCACTGTCTTTTACTACATTCACCCAACTCTTTGCTTTATTACTCATACTCATCTCACCTGGTATTGATTATCAAATTGTACTATAAGACTTAAATTGTATTACTAAAAGTTATAGTAATTGGAAAGAGAAGTTATTGAATTTAATGTTAACCTACTTAAAAATGGGTCATTTGAACCACATACAAATTTGTTGAGAATAATAATTTTCTCATTATCTGACATAATTGTTTGTCTAATTCTCCTCTCCTCTGCCCAACCCTAAAACTTAGCGCCCTCCTAATTAAAGGGCGTTGGGTTAGTTGTTTACATAATTTCACATATTTAATTTAATTCAAAAAACACACCCTAAAATTAATTTATTTTACTATATTTAATATACTATTAGCGGTTCCTGTTATGTTAAAATGGAGTCCATGAAAGGGTACCAATTATTGCTCTCAGTTGAAGGAAGATATTCGGGTAATAACTATACAAATTGGAGAAAATTACTTCTAATAATGCAAGGATCCCCAGCCCTTAACATTCACTAGTCCATAGCATTTTTCATTCATCTCTCACACCACCTCACTCAGCTCCCACTGAAAAGGCACCGCTCAATAGTCTGTGCCTGTTATTATTGTTTCTGTCATGTGCACATGACATCATAGTGGGGACCAACCCCAAAGATAAGGCTGGGCGCCAGGAGGCCCATAAGATGAGGCTACAGGCCCTCCCTGACCTGAGGCATACCCTAGATCAACGCTGGGTATGGGCAAAAAATGCCCAGGTTGTTACTAGTGGGGTGCCAAATGCCCAGCCCCTCACATCAAGCCCAAGCGTTAAAATGGATGGTCTACCAAATTAACATGAATGGTTCAATTTGGTTTGTCAAGGAACAGGGTTTTGAAACCTGTTCCATTTACAAAACAATGTGTTTGGGTCAAATCCAACTTCAATTGATAACTCAAGTGAAGTTGGTTTAAGCTTATTTCACAAATTTGGATGGGAGAGTTGCCCTATTGGTGGGTCAGTGCTTGGGTCCACTGCATTAAACCCCATTTTCCCCTATCAACGCTTAAATGTGTTTTCCCCGACCAACATTCTTTGTTGGTCAACTTCCCAAATAAAAGATTTCCCCATTTTTCCCATTTTATTAAAATGTTGTTACGTACAATCCTGTGCGTGGACCCCTTTGCAGAGGTCTCACGCCTCATTAACCAATCCATTTTGAACACAATCAGATTTTCCACACATGCACCATTGGTTCGCCCTGGTACCCTCCAACCTGGGGCCGTTTACCCCTTCACTCCTTGTGCACCACGTTGTGTTTGGATGGTTCCTAATCGCATTACTTGTTTTTAGTTATTATTGTTCCAGCCCCCTCTTCTGGATGCTAGTAACTTTAGTACTAATGGTTAGTTTCCATGCGTTGGCTTTGTGCACTGAGCACCACCATGCTGGAAACAGGCGAGTTATAGACACTATCCTTACAGTTTCTGTGGCACCTGCATTTACAGTCCAGTATTCTAATGGGTGCTACTATTAAAACAGTAAATTTTTCATGCTAAAAGTCTTTCTCTAGAACTTGCTTTTTTGTCAATCTGGCATATCTATTTCATGTAAATTTCATGCGTAGCCCCAATGAACCATTGAACTTGTATACTCAATATCTCATCAACTTCATAATTACTTTAAATTTTTCCTGAAGTTATCTAATTTTAAACACTTTTTATTTCTAATTTTTTCAACTAGAAATTGGACTTAAATATATACCCTTTTCAATCTTATGCATCTCTTTAAATACCAATAAAAACTTTTAAGACTTCAGGTTTCATCTCAATCAATTATGCAATCAGGTAAGTATCTTCTCTTAAGTCCTAAGGTAACCTCATATAGAATTCTGACCAACTTTAACATTTTTATAAGATATAAAGGAGTCGTCAGATGCACAATTTTCTTCAGTTCAAGACAGTAAATGTATTTTAATTGATTATAAATACATAATTAAAACTGGTTGATCTCAATATTACTGATAGTCATCAGACAATGATAATAGTTAGTTTAAAGTTGTTTGAATGATTGTTGATTTAATGATGAATATCTAATATTTTCTTTTGAATTAGTTAGATAGGAACTAGAAAGATAAATTCAAGGCAGATTATTATGATTGTTCAATTGTTAATTTTAAAGATACCCCAATTGACCATACATGAAGATTCATTTTAATGGTAATTATTATGTTCTCCATTCATGGACCAATAATTTATTAGAACAGTATAGCTTGGCAAGTACAATTAGTTCCTTGTTATGCCATTCCCATTACTTTATTTCCTTGCAAGAGAGTTTATGTAATACTATTGGTATCTAAATTAGTGTTTGGTGAGGTTCTCCGTTTATCCTGTTAGAGTAAACTCTTTACTTTTACATAAGAATAAAATAGGTGGCAAGTCTGGTTGCCTAACATATAGCAAACTTAAATGGCAATCTCCTCATGAGAGTATGAAATGCGATATTATACACAGATCTGGCAGATGGCTAAAAACATTCCACTTTTAAAGTTTTTCCCATTGTAATTTCTCAGGATATTCACCAGAGCACTACTTACTATTACCACTTCTCCATCTGTCTCCAGAGGATAATGCATATCTACAAATCTTTGGAAACGCATTAAATCATTTAACTTTGATATTACATGGAAGTGAAGTTAAACTCTCTTAAAACGTGGTTGCTATGATATTACACCCGCTCATTCACATCAAAGCTGAGTGATATAGATTAATCCTCACTATCCCAATTCTGGGTATCATTTTAACTATGGCTTATTAAAAGATGTTTGTCAGATATCAAAATTTGGATATGTTGGAAGAATATTGACTACTCAAATCTCACAGCCATTTTGATACCTGGACCTGAGAAAGCGTGGTGGGATTTAAACCAGATGAATTCCTCTCTTGATTACCAAAATTAGGGTTTTGATAGGTTGAGGATGGATGATGACTATTTTCATAGTTTTTATTATATTATTAATAAAAAATGACTAAATTGTGCTCCCCATTTGGTTGGATTGAGCTGTTTTGATCCCCCAGATCTGGAAAGTATTGAGGATGATCCCTTATAGGAAATTGGTCCATTTCAATACCGGTGATTTAGGCTGAGTATATCAAAATGTTATTATCATCGTTTAAGATGGCGGATTGCTAATTTAACAAGAAAGTATCAGGGATGATCACTGATAATCAAATTATTCCATTTTGACACTGGTGACTGAGGCTGAGGATGTCAACATTTATATAATTATTATTTATTTAGATTACAATAAAATACTTATTTGACATCAAGTTGTTCTGGATCACTGGCAACTGATGCCAAGTTGATCCAATCATTTACTATTTGAGATTAACTGTTGACTTATGCTGAGGATGATCAGATCAGTGGCTTTGGTGCCAAGTGAGCTGTGTTAAGTGTGAAATGGACATTTTTAGACTGAAGTTATGAATTAGTGGCGATTTATGTCAAGGATAATATGATGATGATTTATTATAAGAAAATATATACAAATTTACCAGCAACTGAGGCTGAGGATGAATTAACATAATAATTGGTGTTGAGGATGATGAATTAAGCAGGGGTGATTGCCAGAAAGGCTGCTTATGATTGTAAAAACCAGTGAGAGTTCTGATGATTGAGAAACAGCAATAAATGCCAATGGTCTTGACAGGCAGGCAGATTATTGCCATGAAAACGCATATAAATAGTTGAATATCACTCTTAATAAATATTTTTGGTTTGCCTAAAATTATTAGTTTTCTAAGGACAGAGGTTAGCTTAGCTGGTAGAGGTGGAGTGAAGATCCATGAGGTTAGGTGCTGGGTTAATGAGCCTGGAGTGGTTGGCACTATTAACTCACAAAACTTTATCTATAAGGAAATCCCATGGGAACTTAGACTACTGGCCATCAACAATGAGTAGCTGAGAAGACCACTAAACCATAATTGCTGTAAAAGTCCCAGGAGAGGACCTCTGAGCCAGAATTATGATTAATTCTCAAGTGGTGAAGTTGTTAATCAGTTGGGTTAATGGGTTTCCCTGCAGATTTGTAGGGAAAGGTTGCCTATGCAGGCGAAATAGCAAGGGACAGCAGTATTCATACTGTTTGTACTGGCACACTAATAGAGTCCCAAATTGCAGCGAATTAAAAATTTTACACCAATGGTGCTCACTACAGAGGGATCTGTATGTCGCTTGATTAGCTGGATGTATTGTTAGGAGGTGGCAAAAACCATTGGGGTTTTGGGGGAGGATGCCACCAGCGGAACCTTAGCATGATGTTTAGTTTCTGACGCCTCTTGAAGGTGGGGTAGTGCCAAGAACCTCTCAGCCATTGCGTTGATTTTTTTGGCCCGCCAAAAAGGTTGGAGCCACGCTTGAGGATTATCATCTGGTCAAGTTGGGGGATATGTTGGAATTTTAACCAAATGAATTCCTCTCTTAATTTCTAAAATTAGGGTTACAATTGGTCAAGGAGGGTTACCAACTATTTTCCTAATTTCAAATATATAATTAATGATAAATAACTAATTTGTGCTCCCCAAATGTGCGTTTTAGCTGTTTTAAGTCTGCTGGATCTGGATTTTGTCAGGGATGATCCCTGATAAATAATTAGTCCATTTCTATACCAGAGACTGAGGTGAGGATGTCAAAAATGTTATTAACATTTTTTATGACAGTAGATTTCTAATATGACGTCAAAGAAGTACTGTGGATGATCCCCATCAATCTAATTAGTCCATTTCAACACTGGCAACTGAGGCTGAGGATGTTAACATTTATAGTTAATTATTCTTAATTTAGATATATGACAAATCACCGATTTGACATTGGGTTATTCTGGATCACTGGCGACTGATGCCAAGGATGATCCAACCGTTTACTTACTTGAGATTAGCCACCAACTTATGATGAGGATTATTCTACTGGATTTGGTGCCAAGTGATCCGTGTGTCAAGCATAAAATGCATATTCTGCTGACATAAGTATGAATTTCTGACGACTTATGACAAGGATAATTGAAGATGATTTATTATAAGATTTTATAAGTGATTTACCAGCGACTGAAACTGAGGATGTTTTGACATAATGATTGGTGTCAAGGATGACGAATTATCAGGGATGATCGCAGCAAGAGTGATGATGATTGAGTAATGTCAATAAATGCTGATGAAATTGACAGGCGGTCAGAGGATATGCATGAAAACGCATATAAATAGTTGAATCTCTTTAAAAATTTTACGTTTGCCTAACATTATTAGTTTTCTAAGGACAGAGGTTTGCTTAGCTGGTAGAGTTGGGCTGAAGATCTCCGAGGCAAGGTGCTAGGTTAATGCACCTGGAGTGGTTGGAACTACCAACTCTCAAAACTTTATCTTTAAGGAAACCCCGTGAGAACTAAGACAACTGGCCATCAACTATGAGGGACTGATAAGACCGCTGAACCATATTTGCTGGACAAGTCCCAGTAGAGGACCTCTGAGCCAGAATTGTTGGTTAATTCTAAAGAGGTGAAGTTGTTGGTCTGCTGGGTTGGTGGGTTGCCCTGAGGACTTGTAGGTAAAGGTTGCCTATGAAGGCGAAATAGAAAGGGCCAGCAATCTTCATACTGTAGGGTCTGGCACACTAATAAAGTCCCAAAATGCAGTAAATTTAAAAATTCGCAACAAGGGGCTAAAGTAGTTACCTCAATTAATCACATGGAGAAATTAATATTAAGTACAGCTCAAAATTAACACTAGGAAAAGACAGTCAGACCAATTTGAGCCAAAATACTCCAAGATGAAATTCTGACTAATCAAATTTAGAGATCATCAGAAGGTCAGGTGACAATTACTCAAGGTGGCACTTGAGGCAGTAAATTAAGATGAACCCAAAAGGGTAAGAATCAAAAACCTGCCAGCGATCAACCTATTTAATACCAAGTTTCATCTGACTTGGTACAATAAAATTTAATTTTGCCTTTCCAAAAATATAATTCAAAGGCATTATACCATCCAGAATGCATTGCCTGACCAAGAGCTTCCCTTCCATATTCCCCTTCCATTAATTTTATTAATTATTGTATTTTTGGGCCTTATATTGTTAAATGTGACATATAAAACCCCCATATTAAATTAAATTTATTCAAGGCACGCTGACCCGGGGATAGATAGTACCAATACTCAAAGAGCAAATGACAAAACCAAAACAAAACGGAATAATTGGGAAAAAAACAAAATAAAACCTCCAATCAGGCAGGGATTGGAGGATTGCTAATCTACCATAGCAGAGGGGGAGAAAGGGACGGGTGGCACATCTGCATGCACATCAACCACATCAGGTGGAGCAACGTTGTATAAGCGGATTGAGGCCAAGAGCAAGGGCGTCAGGGCATCAGCATGGTGGGGGTTGAGGTGTAGTACAAAAGGATTAAGATATGCAATATTGGCCTTGATGATAGCTTTGACTAATTCTGCAAAATGATGTTCAGCCTGAAGGCGGGCATCAGGAAGCAGGAAACTGGCTGTATTTTCCTGGTGATAGCAGTTTTTGGGTAAAAATTTGATAGTGAAGCAACATGCATGACAGATTTGTGGGCAGCATCTTCCAATTTGATGATTTCATCCCGCGCATTTTTGAGTAAATCAGGGGGAAGGTAACTACATTCTGTCCATTGTGGAATTCTTCAACATACTTTACAACTGAGATATGGAGTTGGTGACAATGGGGAGAGGCCACCGCAGCTAAGGCAAGCTGGTGGTCACTCTGGAAGGGGGTAGCATTGGGTTTTGGGGCATAACGTCTGGGCTGGATAGGTTTGTCAAAATCTGAGGAAAAAATTTATCCCAGTCATACCCATCTGGGGCTTCCTCACCTGATTTGACAACAGTTGTACTGACTATCGCACAAGATTTGTCAACCTCAACCTATAGGGCCCAAGAATTTTAGTTTGCAAGAATAGTGGAGGCTGAAATAGGGTGGGTGGTAGTAGGCGAATGGGACGCTGCTGGGGGGATAAACAGTGGTCCAAGCCTGATTCTGATTGGTTGGAGTAAATTCAGGTGGGTGAATGTGGGTGGGGGTTGTGGTGGGTGCAGATTTCCCACTCTGTCCCAGTGAACGAGAGTGTGGGGTAGAGGGGGCAACAAAAGACCCCATTCAGATGCCTCTGACAAGGTTACAGAGACAGTACCAGATGAAGCGGCATGGGGCAGGACTTTTTATAATGGTTGAATCTATAACAGAGGGGACAAATCTGTTGACCATTGTTGACAAAAGCCCAAAAGTAATGCTCTGGTGCTGCCACAATGTGAGCATGTGGGAGATTTGTAGGGCAATGGCGGGGTGGTATGGGGTGATGGTGGCAGTGGCGTGAGGGGCAGCAAGGCGCTCTGCACCTGAAGGAACATCAAAGACGAGATTGAGTTGAGAGCCATAAGCCATAAGCCCCAACATCAGCTGTTTATATAGAATTTGGGGTGGGAGGTGTGAAGGGAGGTTTGCAAATGACACCACCAATGTGGTGTCAAAGGGAGGCGAGTACAGGTAGTAGGGATGGAAGATTTTTGTAAACAAGGGGAGTTAAAGCCGCTGTGTCAGCATCCTCCTCCATCTGGAAGCCAATGTTCAAAATAGCCTTAAAAGGTGGAAACTGATAAAGCCAGCTGGTGCAAAGGCAGCCGTGGCTAGTTCAATGATTGCTTTGTTGCATATGGGAATAAAAACCCATAGTCAACACAGAGTTAAAATTAAAAGTTGGACCTAGGAAGGGCAAGAGGTGGGGCAAGATGGGTGGATGCGCGCAAGGTGGAGCGCTAAGTCCAGTGGGGGACAAATCAACTAGAAGAGTTTGGCGGACTATTTGAGCCCATTTGAATGCGTTTTCTCACAGGGTGGAAAACTTTAGGTGGTGGAGCACTGTTGCCTCACACTGGGGCAGCAGGGGGGAAAATCTGAGGACATCAAAAAAAGAGCGTGGCCCAGCGGCTATGGTAAAATAGCTTTTGCTTTATAAAATGTGCTCGAAAGTGATATCAAGTGGATGAAAACCCCATATTATATACTATAATAAAGTTACATCACTAATTTTAAATCTTATTTTGGTACTTGACTTCAGTAAGTCCATTTATCCATACTTGACATAGGACAGATTATCTATCTAATAAGACATAAGCGGTGACTTGGCACCCTACAAAATAGGAAATATACTTGCTGTGCATCTTAGATTAAAGTTTTGACTGTCAGGCAGGTTTGGACATAGCAACTTTGAGTTCCAAAATGGAAGTCCAACAGGCTGGTGCTCACTACAGGGGGCTCATCCGACGCTTAACAATACCTGCATTCAATTATCACAACATGGAATATAACCTGACTGATAGTGTCACCCGCTGAGTGTAAACAGGAACTGTGAAGAATATGATCAAATGAAAGTATACCCATCGTCACATTTGAAGAAGTTCAAGAATATCCTATGGAGATTCTACAATCTCTTGTAGTCTATCTTGGATCTATAATGAAGGAGTTTGAAAGTTGTTTCATGGGTTTAACAGCTCAGGTGAAACAGACAGCCGCAAAAGGGCATCCTCTGTGGACAGGACTCTCATGAACCTGTATGTTTTGGTGCTCTCCCAGAGTGTCATCAACCAAGTGTGAATCTAACTCACTAAATTATATGATTTATACACCCTGTTTGTCAGACAACTGACGTGCCAAGGAAAGACTTGGCTTCCATTGAGGGTACCCCAATACCCATGACAGCATCCACAGTACGCACAGCATCACCATTTTAATAATTTGTGAATGTGATCCATGGGGAGATAGATGCGATTAATATTGATTGATGAACATCATCCTATCCTGACCCCTAGGCTGAGCACCAGTAACAATCTTGACCAAACTTCATGCACTGAAGGATGAATAGTTGGATTGGGCAGGGGATGCTGTTAATCCATTACTAATGTATTTTAGGGCAAAATACTTAATTTATTTGGACATGCATATGATAGTGGGGAGAAACATTTGTCTCATCAGGTTCAATATCATCTGTTCTCCCAATAGATGCATCTTTTAGATTAGTGTTTCTATTTATTCATAGTTACAGATGATTTTTTGAGCAATTGGTCATTCAACTTGGGCTGATAATCTGAATACACATTCCCTTGGTCAGATGGAGTGTGTGACACTCCTAGAGGACGATTCCCAAGGTTTTCTATGCTGAGGGAGGTTAATGTTGTAATCACCAGAGAGATGACCATGACCATCACTCAAACTGTTAACCGTTGGCCCTCCATTGGTTGAGGTGCCTTCAGGAAAGACCAGATTCTGTATAGATCTATAAGTTTAAAAGGTTTGTTGGGCGGAATTATTGTATTATTAAATATATAATGTAATAACCTAGAACTCTACCATTAGCAGAGAGCAGGGTTTATATAACTTTTTGGAATTCAGGAGAGGGGATTGGAGAAAATTTCTGATGACAGGACGCGCGAATCACTCCAAAGCACCAGGACTTTTGCGCCATATCATAAGTTGCACATTGTAGTGTGCTCTTTTGATGTTCACGCTGGCGACCTCTCTCATTAGTCAGTTTTTAGGCATCCTTGTGTCATTTAAAGCATTTCCAACAAATTTTTCTCAATCATCCATGGGTTTTCAGTTGGATAGACCTTGATATTTGTCCCTTGTTAGAGTTTTTTGATCACTAGTTTGTGCTAGGATTACGTCACAGATCCTCTCTATTTTTATAAAAATGTTTTATGGCTGAATTAAAAGAATTGTATGAATTAATTCTTCCCTTCTTTTGGGCAATTGTAAAATCGAGATGAGGGTGCAGCGGATAACCAACACTTGTTGATTGTATGCCCTAAATCTGCATACTTTCCAGTGTAAATGCTTGAGGCTTCTTCCCTTCCCCAATTGGAAGGGGTGCATCATCTGGTTTAATTTAATTTGTGGTGGGAACCTTATATTACACTTTTCTAAAAGGACATGGTCTATTACTCCTTCTGGAGCACGTACTAGAGCTTAATTCTTGTGCATTAGGGGAAGTTTGATAGCCGCGATGGTTGGGGGCTCAAAAATGAGTGGTGCCAGGGCGTTTGGGTTATGAGTGTGGAAGTTATTAATTATATTGCAATGTTGGTACAATCTCAGGCAGGATCAACCAGTTGTAATAGGCGAGTTTCTCCTTTCCACATCACCAGATATTGGATTTCCCACTTGTTTTTCCTTGAACCCAGAATCTCCTCCACCTTAAATTCCAGGGCTCTCTTGATAAGTATCGGTTCTATTTCCACTGGCTTTTTAACCTTAAAAGGGGACAACATGGAAGCGTGAAATGACTAGCGATTTTTTCAGTGAGGTTTTAGCTCCACGTGAAAGGATCCATTATCCAAAACTTTGCTAATGATAAACGGAACCACTTTTTTACAAGCCAGTTTATGACATAACACTTTGAGGTGAGGTTCTTCATGTCAACCATCATCAAATCGCCTATCTGATATCCCAGAGCTGCTCTGCATTTTTGATCCACAAATCTCTTGGCATCCTGGGAAGCTTTAGTCAGCTGACTCTGCACTTGTTGATGTTTTGTCTGGAGGTACGTTGCGAATTGTCTGCTGAAGGGATGTTTGTGCGTGTCTGAGGCTCAATTGTGAAGGCAAGATTTTACACCAATTTGGTGTACAATGGCGACATCCCTATAGAGGCATGTAATAAGCTGTTATTCAAAGACTGGGGTAGGGCCAGGTCGCCTGCCAGGTGTTCTGAGCAGCAGTGGCGTAACACCAGAGGTATTGCTAAAGTGACTGCCTGGTTCAATCTGATTGTCCATTGGACTGGGGGTGATATGCTGATGATTAGCACAGTTTAGTGTGTAATGTTTTGCACAAGGCATCTCGTAATTTTGAGGTGTACTGCGGCTCTCTATTGATTATTACTTCTTGTGGTACCCCAAACATGATGAAGACGTGTATTAGAAGAAATGGGCTATGTCATCTGCTGTAATTGTTTTCAATCATGGATAAACATGCCATAACTTGTAAATTTGTCCACTACCATCATGATCGCGTCAAACCCCTTATAAGTGACAGCCCAATGATATAGTCTACTGAAACTGAATTCAATGGAGCCCCTGTCTGTTGCATTGAATTTAACTAACCTGTGTCATCCTGTCCTGTCAGACTTAGAATGTACACAGGTTAGGTAGCGATCTATCCAGGTGGGAACATCCTTTCTCAGTTTGTTCCAGTCATACGCTCTCTTTATAAGATTATTAGCTTTCTTGCCTCCAGGGTGCCCTATTATTGGCGGATCATGATGCTCCTTTATGACTCGTGAGTATAAAATCTTGGGTACCCATATGCAATCATGGAAATAAATCATCCTATCCTTTTAAGAGTACCAACCATATGGACTTTTCCCCGCTTGTATCTTGTCCCCTAGGGCCTGTCCTTCAGGGGTTCCTGGTTGGGCATCCAGTATGGCATCCAGGAGGGAGCCATTGGTGTTGGTCGTTGAGCTTGTTTCAGGAGTACCCTGTTGAGAGAGGCCTATAGGGTTGGCGGTTGGTTCAGCTATGGGCTTGAGGGGTGGGGTTTTGGCAGTTTCTGGGGTTGTGATTATGGCAATAATTGCTAATTCTGCTGGAGGCTCTGGCAAGACTGGTTCTGGGGGAATAACCATAATTATCTCAACACCCTCTACAGGATCAGATCTGGCGGGCAGTCTCCTGCTCACTATATCTGGTAATATGTGTGTCAGCCTCTTAATGAACTCATATTCAAGATTGAAGTTAGGAGGTCGCATTGCATATTGGTTTTCCAGTGCACTTACTTCTTCAGTTTGCGGTAATATATGAAGGACATGTGTGCTTTGCTCACTGCAGTAAATATCGCCAATGCATCATTGCCCATGTTACATAGTCAAATTTTTTGTCATATATTGACCATAATTTAAGCGCCAGTGAATTTTCTGGAGAAGTATGTTACTGAATGTTTGCAGCCATCATGCTCCTATAGCAGTACTGTCCCCATGGCTGTGCTGGAGGCATTGGATGCTACAATGAATGGTTTGTCTTAATTGGCATGCCACAAGACTGGCGCCAAGAAAAAGCTAATAGCCTCAAACTCCCCTCTGACATTTCTTTGACCAAACAAATGGCGCATTTTTGATGTTAGGGGACAGAAGGGGCCTAGTTCTAAGATTACAGTGATAATTTTTTAAGAAAGTAACTGATCTTAGGAAACCTTGAAGCTGTTTCTGGGTGGTGAGGGGTTACCCACGTTATTTTGGCTTCTAAATTTGAGGGGGGATGGCATGCCATCCATTAGTACCAGGCTCCCAAGAAACTGTGATTTTTGTTTAAAAATTCAAATTTTGATGATTTCAATTGCAGACCTGCTCCTGGAAATGCGGTGTCCAACACTATCAAGTCTTTTCCATGCTGCTCCGGCATAGGGGAGTGAACCAGGGTGTCATCAATATACACCACTGCACATATAAAATGGAGATGCCTTGCGCATGGTCATTAACCCTCTTGAAAATGGCTTGGGCGTTTTTAAGCCCAAACAGCATGACCCTAAACTGGTATATGCATGGTGTGCTCCAATAGCTGTCAGCCATTCTTGTCCCTCCTTCACTCAGATATGGTGAAATGCGTTTACTAGGTCCAATTTTAAAAACACTTTTTGACTTGGCAATCACTTGGGAGATTGCAGCCTCTAGTGGGATGGGTACAGATCAGGCACTTTAACGTTGTATAAGTGGCCATATTCTACACAAGGCCGCAGGGAGCAATCAGATTTTGGGGAAAATACCACGGGTGATGACACCACTGAGGCTTACTTAATTAACTATTCCTTGACCAACATCTCGTCAATCCAGATTTTTAGGTCTTGATCCTTGCACAGTGTATGGATAAAATGGGCATTTGTTCTTGATAAGATCCACTGTCAAGCAGAAGTCGATATCAAACTAAGAATGGGGTGGCAAGCAGTTTGATTTATCCACATCAAAATTCTCTTTATAGGGTTTGAGTATCAAGGTCATTGTGGGCACATTGGCTACATAATCTGAGGTGGAGTATTCAACGATGGCCGCCAAAGCATTCTCCTTTGCCAGCGTAGGGGCAGGGGAAATTTGAAGGATGTTAGATTGTTGTGAAGGCGAGAATATTTCATCCAAGGTTAATCATAACTGGCTTTTGGTGCCACCATCCTATGCCCAGTATCATGGGGTAGAGTGGTACAGAATTGCCAAGAGATTGATGTAAACCCAATGACCATGGTCTGAAAAGTGCAACGGCTTGCATAAGGGCAGGGTAACCATAGGTACCCTAGAGGCCCCAATGACAGAAGCCTATGTGGTTACACTAGATCTAGAGCTTGCGCCATTTTGAGATTAATAAAGTTCCTCAACGCTCCCATGTCAATTAAGGCATGCATGACAGCACGCCAGGAGCTGATTGTAATGTCCACAGCAAACAAGAAATAAGCATGATTAAATTTATTAAAGCTGTTCATAGTATATACTCCAGCAGTGACATTCACTTTTGTGAGCAGTTTGGAATAACCCTGAGGTTTGTTGAGAAATTGATAGGGCATTGCAATTGCACAGGCATATGACAGTGGGGCTGTTGTGGGATCTGGAAAATCCATCAATGGGTGTACGTGGCTGATATCTTCAATACCAGATTGCGGAGACAATCCTCTATAACTTGTTCCATTTTCTCAAGTTGGTAGAGGGACAATGCTGGGTCCTCCGGGTCCATGTGAATAAAAAGGGTGCGTTGGCTTTTTTGAAACTTTGCTTACGAGATCCATATGTCTGAGTTTGTGCAGGTTAATCTGAGCTACCAAGATCCCTGGGGCATCCAGTTGTTGATTTAAGGATTTTCTTGATTGAGTAGTGGAATAGCCATGGTATGTGGTATTAGTGAAACATACCAAGGCTGTGGTACGTGGGGGCAACAACTCCATACCCTTCCTATCCTGAGGCATTGGTGAGATGTAAAAAGCGAGGGCCAGTACTTTGGGCGCATGTGTGGGTATATCTTGGCAGTTCACTTCCACCGTAATGGAAATTGGCTTTCTTAAATCAGTCTCTGTACCTTGTTCCATATCTGTTTCAATGTTCAGTTTCATCTCATTGTCAAACGATACAAATACTTAATTTTTGTGGGTTGGGGTTGGTTTATTATAGCGGTGAAATGTCTTATGGGTGGGTGATTTCTTGGTTGCTCTGATTCTTTGGCGGCCTCAATCTGCTGGTCAGCTTGTACGCCCCCTCCAAAGTTTGAGGTTCATTGTACCATGCCATGTAGGAGTCCGCTCCCTGGTTAAGGGAGGTCTAAAATTCAGCGATGGCAATGTCCTCCAGGGTTTGGAGGGAATCTTCTAGTTGGCGAAAGCCTTGATGTGGTCGTCTAAACTTTTATCTGAGCCTTGCTGTTGGAAAAGTTGAAATAGAAGTTGTGGCCTTGACGCCGGAGTGGCCACCATAGATGAAACAATTGAGAAAAGTGAGGTAGATGCCTCCTCTAGGTTCGAGTTCTGGTACAACGGGGTGCAGGCCATATTTTAGCTTCGCCCTCCAAGGCGTTCAGTAGTGCCAAGTTGCTGATTTTCCAAGGCCTCCATGTATCCGATTAAGGTGTCTCACAAATTTGAATTTTTCCAGAACTCACAGAAACTGGCGAGCCACTTTGTCTGAAGGGCAGGAAGTGGGTCCTATCACCGTTACATTGCAGGATTGTGCATTCAAGAGGGGAAATTGGTTGTGCCGCCCAAACAAGCAGTACTTGCTTGATGTCTCTGATTAACGCTAATCAAGACCACTTGTCAGGAGAGCATGCATGAGCCCATATAAACTTTGTTTAGCTGTTGAAAATCTCAGATTTAACAAATACTGACCAAATGACATAACATATGTTTTAATTGGTTATATTATAAAATAATACAACCAACATTCTAAAAAAGATTTGCTTAAATTGGTTTACTCCAATACCCATGCCAGAATCCACATTCTGCAGAATCGCCGTTCTGATAATTCAAAACTAAGAACTGCAAGAAGATAAATACAGAATTATTAATTGATGAACATCATCCCCATCCTGACCCCTAGGCTGAGCGCCAGCAACAATATTGACCACGCTTCACGCACTGAAGGATGAATAGTTGAATTGGGCGTGTGAGGCTGTGCTTTCCATCCCTTATGTATTTTAGGGCTGAATCCCTGATTCATCTGGACATGCACTTGATAGCAGGGAGCAACAATCATCTCGTAAGGTTCAATATCATCAGTTCACCCAAGGATGCATTTGCTAGATTAGTGTTTCTGTTCTCTTCATAAAAACAGTATATTGAATTAAACAACTGGTCATTCAACTTGGGCTGAAAATCTGAATACACATTCCCTTGGTCAGATGAAGTGTAAGACACTCCATGGGGACAATTCCCAAGGTTTTCTGTGCTGAGGGAGGCTAATTCTGTAATCACCAGAGAGATGACCACGGCCAGCACTGAAACTAATAAGCGCGAGCCCTCCATTGGTTGGGGTGAACCTTCAGGAGGCCAGAATCTTTAAAGATTTATAGAATCTAAAAGGTTTCTTAAATGAATTGATGTATTATTAATCATATGATGAAATAACCCAGCACTCTACCTTTAGCAGAGCTCTGTGTTTTTAACTTGAGGTAATTGAGGAGTGGGGTTGGAGAAGATTTTGATACATGACATATGAATCTTCTCCAGAGTGCTGTACCTTTGCACCATTTTGCAGGTTTCACATTGTGGGTGGCCTTTTTGCAGTTTGCGCTGGCGAACTTTGCTCATCTGTCAGGGCTCTGGCATCCTTGCATCATTCCTAATCTTTTCTAACAAGAATTTTTCAATCATTCGAGGGTTCTCTGCCAGATTGACCTCAATATTTGCGCCCCTGTCTGGGATTTGGGTTTGATCTGCTAGTTTGCGCGCAGGTTTCATAGTGGATCCTCTCAATTTTCTAGACATAAGTTTTAGCCAATTTTAAATTCGTGGCAGAATCAGCCTTTCCCTCCTTTTGCATTATCATATATTGAGAAGAGGGAGGCAGCGGATACTTAACATTCATTGATGGTATGCCCTAGATCTGTTCTATTTTTCTAGCAGAAATGCTTGGGACCTCCTCCAAATCCTCAATTAGAGGTGTATCATCCAGTTCAATTTAATGGATGCATCAGGGTCCTTTCACAACCCTGATTTCTAAACTAAGGCACACCCTGGATAAAAGATAGGTGGCGGTTGCTCTTCCCTGCCTACCAAGCTCATATACCAACATATTCTTAAGCCCAAACCCATCATAGTTTCAGAATCTGCAGAGTTTACGTGTTAAAAAATTTAGACAGCTCTATGCAGATTTGGGTAAGGTGAGGAAGTTAAGAACCATGGCCCCCATTCCCTGTCCCTAACAGATGGCCCAATCAGAGGCCACTGTGAATGTAAATTTTTTTGACACATTGGGCAACCTCAGGTGAAAATGAATTATTTAAAAAGCCAAATTAAAGAAAAAAGTCATTTAAAAAGGTTGGAAATTGGGATCAAACCCATCACCAATTATCAGATTGTCAAAAAAAATTACAATCTGAACCTACCAAAACCTATTATGGATATCTTGTAAATTTGGCCAATATTGTTATTAAAGGGAATTGACTGGATCAATAATTCCCGCATTTATCAAATTAGCAATTGTCATTCAAACCTGAGATTTCCAGATTAGTAAATCACCTCCCTAACTCGCCATAAAGCCCAGCACACTGCTAATAGAGGGTGTAAGGCCCTTGACTCCAGCTATCAGGCTGGACAGGGTTATGCACCCCATTAGACCAAGAAGAGTTCAAACTCCAAAGCCCTGCCCCTTACCCAGATCTCTGACCTATGGAATACCCTGGATGAGAAATTGGTGGCGGCCGCCCCTCCATGTTGGCCTTATACCTTTTTCCCATCCACCTCTCAGCCCAACCCAATTCAGGCGTCAAAATCTGCAGGATTTTATTTTAAGTAAATCAAACAACTTTATGTGGATTTTATTTATCACAAACAGTTCTTAACTATGGTTCCCAGCTTCTGTCCCTAACAAGGGACTCACCAGAAGTCAAACTGCATGGGGAGAATTCACCTAGCAAGCCAAAGTCAAGTAAAAAAATTGAAAAAGAAAAGGCCAAAAATGGGGATCAAACCCAACACTCCATTCCATATTTAAGAAGTGAATTTGAACATTCAAAATTTGTGAGACGGCTTAAAATGGCTTGGAACCATCGCCAATACTATTGAGGGTAAATAGGGGATTAAAACCTTTAATTGATTAATTCAAAATAGGAAATCATACCCCACTATCATAGTACAGTGTAGCAGCCTCCACCTCCAACACTAATCTTTAAATCAGCACCCTACCTATAGTAGTGTGTTGGGTTATTGTTTTAACTTTTTTTATTAAAGCTATACCCCCAACAGTTCTTATTTTTATATGGTTACTTTTTTATATCTATATTATAACTCGTGGTTCATGTGCTAGAAAAATAGACACTACATTGAGGGTCACGTTTAATGGCCTCAGTGATAGAGGAACCCTTAGGAATTAATTCAACATCAACTTTGGGAATCTGCAACCCTACAATAACAAGGACTCATCCCCTCCCACCTCCCTACTTTTGATGAGGCGCACCTAAGTATTCTGTGCCTGTTGTTGTGGCTGCTAAAGCACCCACATTCAAGGGCCATTATTCTCTTGTCATGTACTCACCCTAACAGTGTGTTGGGTTATTGGTTTTACTAGGTATTTCCATTTAAACAATCACTTATTTTAAGTTTCTAGTTTTATTTTCTTCAAATTTAGTAAACAAGTTGTACTATTAAAATTGTAGAAGAGATATGAAAACCTCTCTGTTCAGATTTCTGAGTTAGATAGCTTAATAAATGCAGAGAACGCCTTTTTTGAAATCCCATCTCAGCAGGAAACCTTTCACCCCTCCTTCCCCTCCCATAAATTGATTCCCAAAGGTGTTGTTGGGATTTGAGATGATGAGCGAGTCTAAATCCTTACTCTTGAATTAAGACTCGCCAAGTCAACTCTTGAGCCAGCGTGAGTGAAACCTGTCCCTGTAGGCACCAATACAAGTTTCTATCAGGAAGCATTACACGCATGATAATTGATGGAGATGCCTTCAGGAAATTCATCACAGCTTCTAAAACCTTGAGAGGCATGACCCCCGCTGTTGCAGTCATGAGGACAATGAAGAACGATGAGAGCGCTAACCAAGCGGTCAATCCAGAAGGCTGTGAAAGATCCTGATCATACAGGGCCATGAAATTCCATCAGGCATCACGTTCTCACACATCCTATAACTATTGAAGCTTTCTAACTCTATAAAGAAGTCGACTTTGGCCCCATATTTTCATCTTTATCACGTCTCGCTAGTTTAGAGCTTCAATCCCATTTTTTAACTCTGGCTACATCAAGGAAACTGTTGTGCTGAGATAATTGGTGCTCACTACAGAGGGCTTTGAGCTTTCCAATTGAAAAAAGTCTATTACGAAAAATGAAGAATAATAGCAATTAAGAAAACAAATTGCTGATTGGTCAAGAAGCATAACATAATGGATTTATACCTATCAGTATGAAGTACCTCCTATCCATCCTGAAAGCCTAGAGTTTTGGGCCACCTTCCAGTTTACCCTACCATCCGTTGACAATGATCAGTATCAACTCCAATATGAGAAACTCAAAGAACTTATTCAGCAACTACTGAATGGCATCTACTCTGTGGGAAAACGCTCCAGTCGCTCCTGCGCCTCTTCAGTGCCTTCCACAAATTGAGATTTATATACCTTAGCTCTATTATCATTGGGAGAATTGGCCTTGGGTACTAAACACTATTTCTGAAGCTTCGTCCATCTGACCATACACCACCTCCTACAATTAGTAAGGCCACATCACCACAAAGCATCATGACAATTTGGGCTTACTCAAACCCTACACTCAAATATTGTCAGCTTTTTAAAATGTGGTCTCCTCCTTCATTCATAACAATTAAGAAATCATTGTTATCAACCATCGTCTATTTAACAAAGCTCAGAATTAACTCGCTGTGTTAATAGCAGAGTCTCAGATTACCTTAAGGACTAGTTTTGTTAAAAATGTGCAGCTCCTTGAGGCCTCCTGGAACCAGCACCTCAACCAGAACAAAGTTCTCATGCAGACCATCCAGTAGCATTACCAGGAGTTGGCTAACCACTACTAGCCTCTGGAAGTGAAGGGCCAAAGGGCCCCAAGGACCATAAAGTCCCTGTGGGCCTCAAGGACTTTCCAGTCACATGGTGCCTAATCCTGGTAATATTACAGTTATTGAAAAAATGACATTATAACAACCCTTCCTGCCTTATGGGATCAAATATGCACTGTTGTTAGGGAAACTGTAGCGCAGGAGGTCGCTGAGGGAAAAGACCCAGGCCAAAGGTGTGACAACAAGACTGAGTGACCCAAAAAATGTAGAGAAGTCCTAAAGGTCTGTAAAATGTTTCCATATAAATATGTGGAGCAAAACGCACACCAAAATGGCCACAACCATCAGGGACAAGAGGCCCTGGGAGCTGGGAAAGGTGGCGTAAAATCTAGGACATAGGGCAGCGAAATAGGAAGCGGTGGAGCCAGTGGAATAGGCCACAGAGTGGGCGGAGGGCTTGCATACAGTTGTAGAGGAAAACCAGAGCGGAAAATGAACTCCGGCCATCACAGAACATCTGAGAGGTGTATTTTTGTTGAAAAAGCCAAAAAGAATTGCAGGAAACTTGCCCAAAAAGCCTAAACTTTATTAAATTGATCAGATTATCTGAGAAAATCAAAGTCTTTCTCAGCTTGTGATCTAATTTAAAGGATAATAATTTTTAGAGGTTCCAAATGGTTATTGAAATCTGATCTGAGCTGTAAACTTTTTATTTTTCAATAAAACAAGATTTTAAGAATTTGGCCAGATTTCATACCCTCATATCATGTAATTTTCCATATTTTTGGACAATTATTGCTAAATTTTCGCCTCAGATGGTCCCTTTTCCTCAACTCTGGCTGGCAAAGCCAGAACCCATTTTAGTCAATGATTTTAGAGAGATCAACAGTGAATCTTAGGGGTTTTAGTCTTTGCTCCAGGGGCTTGTTGGACTCGGCCTTAAAGGGGGTAGTTGATACCAGAAAAATGTCACTAGCTGTGACATCATCTGTGAGGGAAACTGGAGTGCAGGAGGTCTCTGAAGGGAAAGACCCAGGCCAAAGGTGATAAACAAGGCCAAGTGACCCAACAAAATGAAGAGACGTCCTAAACAGTCAGTATTGTGTTTCCATATAAATCGGTGGAGCAAAACGCACTCCAAACTGGCCACAACCATCAGGGACAATTGGCCCTGGGATCTGGGAAGGTTGGCGTAAAATCTAGGGCAAATGGCAGCAAAAATAGGAGGAGGCGGAGCCAGCGGAATAGGTGGCGGAGTGGGTGTAGGGCTCATGTACATCAGTAGGTGCAAACCAGAGCGGAAAACGGACTCCAGCCATCACAGAACATCGGAGGGGTGTATTTTTTGTTGAAGAAAACGAAAAAATTATACAGGAAACTTTCCTAATTATTCCTAGACTTTATTGGAGTGATCAGAGTATCTGAGAAAAGCAAAACCTTTCTCAGCTTGGGACTTAATTTATAGGAGGTTGATTCATGAAGATTCCAAATGGTTATTGTAATTTGGTATGAGCTACAAATTCGTCGTTATTCAACAAAAACAAAAATTTTCAAATTCGTCCAAGTTTTGTAACCTCATGTCTTGTAATTTTCTGGGTTCTAGGTTCGATTCCCGCCTGGTTTTTCGCCTCATATGGGCCGTTTTCCTCTGCCCTGGCTGGCAAAGACAAACTCCATTTTTTGTCAATGACCTTAGAAAGATCATCAGTGACCCTTAGGGGTTCTGGTATTTGCATCAAGGGCTTGTTGGACTTGGCTTTGGAGGGGCGGTTAGTTACAGGAAATATGAAACTAGCTGTGACATCACCCTCCGCTCTTGGACGTGGTTCTACACCTCCTGAGGGGACATTGGCCAAGGCGAAGTTCTTGTGGGGAGTAGGTAGCTTCATGTCAGCTAAGGAGGTTTGGGTGGCAGGACCTGCGGCATCTGGGAATCTAGAGTGGAAGTCATGAATTAGGTCCTGAGCATTGATTATGTCCAAATAGGATACCAGCTGTTCTCTGTCTCATCATATCCTTTCCAGGATACCAAGTATTGCAGGTGGCGTTGGGATAGGTGAGAATCAAGAACGGCATCAATCTCATATTAGGGTTCACCATCCACTATGACAGGATTTGGGAGAGGTGGCATGGGACCATTGAAAGGGGTCAGGAGGCATTTATGTAAGGTGCTGAACACTTTGATTGAGGGGGTAAGTCAACCTGGTAAGCTGATGGGCCAACTATTTGTGAGGATCTTGAAGGGTCCAACACGCTTGGGACCTAACTTGCGGCAGGTTTGCTTCAGGAGGAGATTCTTGGCGTTGACTATGACCAAGTCACCAGGCTATACTCAGGTCCTTCACGGCTCTTTAATAAGAATATGCTTTGTAGATCCTCAAAGCGTCCACGAGATAGTCCTTCACTGCCTGAAGTATGTCTCTGAGCTCCTTAGCGTTTATTGGCAGCAATGATGGTGAACTCAATCTGCGGACTTAGGTTGAAACTGTGGTTGTAACCATATTTTGCAAAAAAGGTGAAAGTGCCTGTGGAGGTATGGATATTGTTATTATAGGTGAATTGCGCCAGTGGGAGGTGAGAGGAACAATTGTTCTGTTCAGCATTGGAATAACTACGCAAGTATTGCTCCAAACCTTGGTTCACCCTCTCCATCTGTCCATCTGACTGGGGGTGGAAGGCTGTGGAGTGGCAGGGGCAAAAGCCGAGGATGGGAAGAAGGGCTTCCCAGAACTGAGCGGTAAATTGTGGGCCCCAATTGCTGATAATCTCCTTGGGGAGACCATGTAAGCAAAAGATGTGGTCTACAAAGAGGCGGGCTGTCTCAACTGAAGTAATGGTGGTGTTGCAGGGGATGAAGTGGGCCATCTATGTGAAACGGTCCACCACAACCATTACTGCATCGTAACCCTGGGACAAGGGGAGTTCCACAATAAAATTGACAGACACCAATGTCCAAGGGCCCTCAGCAGCTTGGAAGGGAACAAGCAACCCAGCACTCTTCAGGAGGCTTGGCTTTGACCGGTTACTCGTCAAGCAGGACTTTGTGAATTTTGCCACATCTGTGGCAATATCCATCCAACTGTAGGAGCGGCGGACTAGCTCAAGCGTCTTGTCCCTGCCAGGATGGCCAGCAGTTGGAGGGTCATGAGCTTCAAGGATCACTTCCTCACGCAAGGGTTCAGGCGGCACCCGCCACTTGCCTTGATGGAGGATGACCCCATCCAGCAACAGGTAGCCTTTTTCCAGGGGTTCACCATTTCTATGGCAGTCCTGCTTAATCTTATTTTAGTCAGCTGACAGAGGTTAAACAACCTAACGCGGGTAGGGGTGTCAGCATCCCTTTTAAAGGTTTCATCATAAGCAGAGCGGGGGGTTGGACAGTAGGCTCTTCTTCACCTGTTTCGGCTTAATCAACACCTGGGTATTGTGGGCGTCAACTAATGCTTGTTCAGGGGCTAGGGCAGAGTTCCGGGATAGAGCATCAGGTAACATGTTCTGGGTGCCCTTAATGAAGTAGTATGGGAAATCAAACACTGACTGGATTTCCAACCACTGGGACTGGCAAGGAGGCAGCTTTTAAGGAGCGGTAGTACATCAACGCCTTGTGGTCAGTACGGACAGTAAATGGCCACTTAGACCCATGCAAAATGGTGGCGCCAGTGTTTTACTGCCTTAACAACTGCAAGGAGTTCCTTATCATATATCACGTAAGTGAGCTGCGCCAGGTTCATTTTCTTAGAAAAGTAAGCAACAGGCTTTTCCACTCCATCCTCCCCCTCTTGCAGCAGATCAGCTTCCACCACAAAGTTGGAAGTGTAAGTGGCAAAAATAAAGAGGCGGCTGAGGTCTGCATGTACCAACATCCGCTGGACAATAGTATGGACTTGGAGGCGTGGAACGCGGCGTTGCATTCATTGTCCAACTAAAAACTTCTTCCCTGAAGCGGTGTAGAGAGGGGCAGCGACTTCTGAGAGCTTGGGGGTGAACTTCTTGAGGAAGTTACATGTTTCAAGGAAGCTGCGTAACTCCTCTGAGGGATGAGAGAGTAAACTTAATCGCGGCTGGCTGCTTCCTTACCTTGGGCAATCATGTGGCCATGGGAGCAGATAATGTTTTCTAAGAACTCAACCTTGAGTTGGAAGAACTCGCACTTGCTAGCCTTAATTGTAAGGTTCTCTTGTGAAAGTCTTTCCATGACAGACAAAAGGTAGCGGGCGTGAAATTCTTCATCCAGGGAGAAGACCAATACTTTGTCCATTTATGTAATCGCGCAAGTTCCCATAAGGTCTACCAAGACAGCATCAATGAGCCGCTGAAAGCAGGAGGGGGCGTTCTTCAAACCAAATGGCATAACCCTGAACTGCTAGATGCCTTTCTGAGTGCAAAAACGCGGTCAACCAATCCTGGCCTTCTTTGATTCGTATCTGGTTGGAAGCGTTAGGCAGTCAAGCTTGCTGAGCACCCTAGCCTTCTCCATGTAGCTTGCAATATGTTTCTCCAGAGGTAGCGGATGGTGGTCAGGCACTGTCACGTTGTTCAGATTTCTATAATCAACGCTGGGATGAAGTGAGCCATCAGACTTCTTTACAAACTGGAGGAGGGAGCACACCGGTGAGGATTCTTAAAGATTTGGCCCTTAGAGAGCATGTCGTCTACCCAAGCGTCCAAGGCAGCCTTCTCCCTCAGGGACAAGAGATAAATTGGAGAGGATATCTTGACGAGGTCCACAGTCAACATAAACTCAAAGTCAAACTTGGTGTGCTCAGGGAGTGGACGGGCCTTTGTGGGATAAAACAGATCAGCATATCCGCGGATGCATTCAGATAGTTTAAGTGTTGTGGTCAGGGCGTCAGTAGGTTGAATAGAGGCTAGGCTCACCTTAGGAGAGGGGCCCCACCATCTGGGGAGCACCGTGTCTCTTTCATCTAAACAAGGGATTGTAACCATGAATCCATCAGAAAATTTTGCGTGCATGGTAGAGTCCTAGAGGTTAATGGAGATGTCAAATCGGCGCCACCAGCCAACCCCAAAATAACGGGGTATAGGAGGTTCTTTATTGAGGAAAAGCTCTCAACAAAGTAACCATCGCCTGTGACGAAAGGAACAGGTGTTAACACATGATAACTTGGAATGGTTTGAGATGCACCACCCTTAACAAACTGATCAACCCCAGGGGAAGATCCAGGGCCTCCGCCAACTCTTGGCGGATAAAGTTTTCAGTTGCACCAGTGTCCACCAAAGCGAGCACTTGAAAACTCTTCCCTGAAGAAGAAAAAGTAGCCATGAACAAGAAGTAAGCAGAGGAGTGTTTATTTTCCCCAGAGCCAAGGGAGGACAGGATGGCTCCAAGCCCAGAGGGCGGAGTATAGGTGAGAATATCCCCTGAGAAATTCACAGAGTATGACTTCACATTGCCAGTAAGTCGTCCATGTGACTTAAATGGTGTAGGGTAGTTATATGCTCGATATGGCGGGAGGAAGATCTTTATCACATGAGATTGCATCATTCAGGTTAGCCAAGCTTTTGGCGGGGTCAGCCACGGTTAGCTCTTCTTCAATCATCCTCTCATGGATCTCTAACCATTTCTGGATGGAATCTGCCATGAGAGGTGACTCTGGATTGATGGAAATGAGTTGTTCAACTGGGCCAGCTAGGATGACAGGTTGGACATAAGGCATAGGTTCTAAAACAGCAACGGAGGGTCGTGGTTAGGAGGAAGTGAATTCTCTAATCAAATGGGTTAGACTTACTAACCCCTCTACTTTTGAGGACAAAAGCGAAGGGTACTCCGTGGAGCGTGGCGGTGCAGGACAATAGTGAGGGGACCCCCACCTATGACGGAGGTTTCAGTCTCACCATTCAGTGAGCTCACTGCTGGTTCCAAGAGTTACTGAAAGAGTATGGAAGTAGGGTATTCTAGAATCAGGTTGGAAGTATCCATAACGGCCAGCATCTCAGCTGGATATGTCACCATAGGATCTGAAACATGTTGGTGCCCCACAGTGATGGTGTTGTCAAGTTCTAATATCTGAAGTTCCGCGGCTCAATTAGGCTTAACTCAGAGGCTGTTAGACAACAGGGATGCAAGGATGGAGCACGTCCCAGATAAGGAGGTG
The DNA here is from genome assembly GCA_022478985.1 of Massospora cicadina. Classification (NCBI taxonomy): domain Eukaryota; kingdom Fungi; phylum Entomophthoromycota; class Entomophthoromycetes; order Entomophthorales; family Entomophthoraceae; genus Massospora; species Massospora cicadina. The sequence continues at coordinate 111,261 of JAKSZP010017322.1, forward strand.
GGAGAGTTATCCCATATGCCAAGGGCAGCACCAGTATTATCTAGGGACTTGTGGAGAAGGGCCATTTTCAACTGTTCAATAAATTCCAACCTTGATGATCGCTCTTGAAACAGGCGCAAGTACTGAGCCATATTGAGGTCTCCTTGGGAAAATTGTACAAAAGAGTTATAATCCTCAAAGGTAGCAGGGGGAAACTCGTGTGGCTTGACGAAGGTTTCCAACGCTGGTAAAGATTCCAGGAGAGATTTATTATTCTCACCCTTTAAGAGTAACCATTGATGAGCTCCCCCTGAAATCTCATGGATCAGCATCTGGAGAAGGAGGACGTCATCTAAGTCTTTGCCTTGAGACTTCTGGAGGGCCCTAAGGCTGGAAAACGTGTTGAAGACCTCCTTTTAAATTGGAATCACGTGAATAGTGGAGAGTGAGGCTGGTAGTGGCAGGTACTGCACACTGATGAGCGTCTTAAGTGAGGGGAGCCGCGCAACACTCTCAGCACACCCTTTGAAGAAGTTAACAACCAAGGCCATAAGGGATACAAAAGTACCAACCCAGTGGACTTCTTCAATGGGTGACAACTCTGAGAGGGTTGGGACAACTCTAACCACCCAAGAGTAAAAGAAACTCATAAAAAAATCCAGGCTTTTCTTAGATAATGTCAGGGAAACTGGAGCGCAGGAGGTCGCTGAGGGAAAAGACCTAGGCTAAAGGTGTGACATCAAGGCTAAGTGACCCAAAAAAATGAAGAAACGTCCTAAAAGATCTGTATTATGTTTTCATATAAATCTGTGGAGCAAAATCGCACACCAAACTGGCCACAATCATCAGGGACAAGTGGCCCTGGGAACTGGAAGTTGGCAAAAAAAAACTAGTAAATAGGACGGTGAAATAGGAAGCGATGGAGCAGGCGGAAGAGGCCACAGAGTGGGCGGAGGGCTTGCGTACATCTATAGAGGCAAATCAGAGCGTAAAACAGACTCCAGCCATTGTGGAACTTCTGAGAGGTGTCTTTTTTGCTTAAATCAACCAAAAAATTGCAGGAAGCTTGGCCAAAAATTCCTAAACCTTATTAGATTGATCAGAGTATCTGAGAAAAGCAAAGCTTTTCAGCTTGGGATTTAATCTAAAGGAGAATGATTCACAAATGTCCAAATGATTATTGAAATAAGATCTGGGCCGTAGATTTTTTGTTTTTCAATGAAATTAAAATTTTACAAATTTGGCCAAGTTCCCTAGCCTTGTATCATCTAATTTTCTGGGTTTTTGGGCCGATTCCCGCCGGATTTTTCGCCTCAGATGGGCCGTTTTCCTCAGCCCTAATTGGCAAAGCCAAAACCCATTATCTGTCAATGACCTTAGAGAGGTCATCAGTGACTCTTAGGGGTTCTGGTCTTTTCTCCAAGGGCTTGTGGACTTGGCTTTGAAGGGGCGGTTAATACCAAGAAATATGTCACTAGCTGTGACAAATGTGGCTCAGAGGTGTAAGTTTTAAGTGGATGGAGTCCCTATCAACACTAGGGTCTCGATTAAGGCCTTGTAAGATTAGATGGATAATTTCCGTACATTCAACAAGCTCACAGATAATTTTATACCCAGCTTGAGGAAAAATTTCAAGGGTTCAATCCATCTATAGTAGCTTTATGAGCCAGCTGCTTTTCCAACGCGCCAAGATTCAAGCATTAAAGGAGCAGGTTGCTTATAAATCCTCCATTACTTTTGAATTGAATCTGGGATGATATTTATGAGGACCTCAAGCGTTTGAAATGGCAACTGGATCAACAGGCCCCTCGCAACTATGTGGAAACTGAAATTTTCAAGCCTGTACCAGTTACTGATGTCAATACTTTATCTACTCCTATCATGACTACCTTTAAGCCTAGTTTCAAGGAAAAGTTTGCCCCCGGCCAGAAAAGCATTGCCTCCTTCCTATACGCTTACATGAGTTCCATGGAAGAGGCTACTGACCAGCTCAGAGATAAATTATACCAACTCCTGTCTGAACAGCACCGCTCAGGAGATTATGAGTCCCCATCTAAAGGAATGCCACACCTGTGAACAAGTCCATACCACCCCAATCCAGAAATTTGGAAGCAACCAAAACTTAACAAATCAGAAGAAGCCATTCATGAGCATTTTTTGAACAGATGAAAAAGTCCTCTGGAGTTTGCCAGCTGATTCTATGGACTAGTGCAACCTTTGGTAACTGCTAATTGCATTACCTTTGATGACTTTATAAAAACTGCCATTTCCACGTTGGTAACTTACCCTGAGGTCCAAATTCACATGATTGACCAGAAGAACAGCTTCACCTGCATTCATTAAATTGAGGAGGAACTTAATGAAATTACAGCATCTACTTTGCATCACAATTATTATGCATCTGCCTCATCCAGTCGCCCTCAAGTCCACGTTGTCAAGAACCAGAAAAATTCTTGATCTTGATGCTCCTACTGCAATAGATTACATCAATTTTCAAGAATTGTTGGAAGAGATTTGCCAAGGAGGAAGGAAAAGGGCCGTCAGCATGAAGGACGAGGTACTTCATTCTGACATCCTTATACTGGCTCAATATCTTTAGCAACCTCTAATGAGCCTAACACTATTGCACCCAAAGATGATTAATACCCATTGATAATAAAGAACCTGATACTGCTTATTCTTCTTCTGATTAATCTCCAAGGTTCCTCACTCTACCCATATAGTTCAGTAGCATAGTCACTCACGTAACCAATTGAGTTCACAAAAACCCTGTCTACAAAATTCTTTACAGTGGTTCCCCTGTGAATGTTATTACATCTAAATTAATCAAGCGCATCAAGATTGCTTCAAACTTACCCAATTACATGGAATATGGCACGGCTGAGTTACAATGCACTCAATCCAATGGGGCCTATTCCTCTCTACTTATTCGCTTTGGGAAGCTTTCCATGAATACCCCCACCATTGCACTATAAAACCTTAGCTATGACCTTCTCCTAGGGACTCAGTTTCTTTGAGATTATCTGGCCATCAGGTACTATGATGGGGGATTTTTATTCTTGCTAGGGCATTGGGCCCCTTGGTTCTCAAAACCTCTCATGACGCCAAGATGGAGGTCAAAGCTCAGGCTTACCTGTTGGAGAGCAAAGGCTAGATTGATTAACTCAAGTATCATTAAGGGTTTTTGTGTAAGGATTCCCCCTCTTGCAGTTGATCGTCAAGAAGGCATGCCAATTTATTTGCCTTAGACAAACACTATAAATCCTTAGTCTCAGGTTATCATTGTCACCCAGGTTCACTTCTCATTCACTACGGATACCTGCTGGAGAACTTAGGCCTGTTTACCCCTCTATCAAGGAGGTCTTAACCTTCCCAGGAATTTTAGATCCCACTTATGCTGGATCCATGTTGTTGTTGCTGGCTAACCTTACTGACAAACCTAGGTTAGTGGGACCCAATACTCCAGCTGCTTATAATCACCTCCTTCCTGTAGAGGCCCTTGATGACATCCATAGCTTTGTAAGTTTATGGGTTTGGATTAAAAACACCCCATTAGTAGCTCTAGTCGAAGCCTTTATTGGAAAGAGCTCACTAGTGAGCAACAAAGTCAGGTCAAGAAATTATTGGGAAAATACTAAGACCTCTTCTCAACTTTTCTATGATTTCAGGAAGGTGAATGGCTTTTTGCATCACATGGAGACTGTGGATGCTCTCCTCATTTAATACTGTCCCTATAAAAAAGTGAGGTTGAAGAAGTTCAAGTGACTGTTGGTGTAACAGTTGAGTTTGTCTCGTTTTTTACATTCTGACTCAGATTTGGATTTTCTGAATCTGAGTTGGAGCACTTTTAAATTTTTTTTATCATTTTAAAAAATGATTTTTGGTTTGGTTGTTTTGGGCGCTGGGTTGTGCCTTGGCCAAGTCATAGATTAGGCTTGTGCAAGCCTAATCAATGACTCAGGTGAGGTCCCCAAAGCACTGCCTTTATAAGGCGCGCCTGCCCATTCTGAAGTTTACTTCAGAATTTTCACCCTAGCATGTCCCTTTCCTGGGGAGCATTGTCAGTTGCTCCCCAGATGAGCTCTGGTCGGCGGGTCATTTTATCATCCAGAATAAAATAAAGGTTGTTTTGGGGTTCACATACCTTGCTTACCTGTTGGTCTTTTCCCTCGTTGAAGAGTTTTTGTGTAGGTTGGTTTTGGACCAATCCCCTCAGAGGATTTGACATAACCAACCAATAGTAGGTGAATATTTGGCTGCTTGTCAGTTCCCCAAACCTCTCCCTACTTAGTTAGGCTGCTTCAGTTGACTGTTGGTGCACCAAAGTATTGTTCAATTATATGGCAGTCAGAACCTGGGTTTTTCCATCTGTTACAGTTGGGCTCAAGAAACTATTTGAAGTCAGGCTATTGGTGCCTTTGCGTAGCCCTTGGGTCTCCCCTTTCATGTTAGTTTGGAAGAAGTATGGCATCCATCATGTGGTGATGGACTATTGCTGGCTCAAATTGATTACAAAGCAAAGACAGTTACCCCTTGCCCCAGATCAGTGAATCTCTCCACTTGCTTACAGGATTGCAATACTTTTCTGCTATGGATCTTGCTAGCAGATATTGGCAAGTAGAGCTTACCCTGAAGATTGGGCCAAATTTTTACTTATAGCCAACAAGGGTCTATTTGAACCTAAAAAGATGCCCCAGGGCTTTGCAATGTGCTGGCCACCTTTCAACGTGCCATGGACGGAATATTAGGGGACTTGAAACTATCCTGTGTCATCATGTACCTCAATGATATCACTGTCTTTTTGTGAACCTTTAATGTTATTGTGGACACCTCCGGGAAGTATTTAAACATCTTAGGAAGGCCTCAATAAAGCTTAATTCTTTGAAGTTATTTTTCTTACAATCAGAAATGGAATTCTTTGGACACAAGGACTTGAAATATGGTATCTAGCCCATCCTGGACAAAGTTGAAGCAATTAAGAAGATGTTGTGCCCTCATAGTCTTAGGGATTTTCAAGTATTCCTGGTCATAATGGGCTATTATCGTTAGTTCATACCTTGGTTTTCAAAATTGACTGAAGCTCTGATCTCTATCCTACAGAAGAATGTTCCCTTTGAGTGGCATCCTGAACAGAACTGGCGTTTAGTGCGTTGCATACCGCTCTTTGTTCTGAACTTATTTTAGTCCATCCACATTTTGACTGACCCTTTTTGCTATTCACAAATGCTAATAATGTCGCCATCAGGGCCGTCTTAGCTTAGCATGATTAAGATCAGGTCAATCACCTGGTGGCTTACTTCAACAAGACCTTAACCAAAGCTGAACAAAATTATAGCGTTGTTGAGCATTAATGCCTGGCAGTTTTATTGGCGATCAAACATTTCTGGCCCTATCTATATGGCACCCAGTCACCATTATCACCAACCATTCCTCACTCCAATGGCTGCAGCAGATGGAGGACCCAGATGGCCGGTTAACCAGATGGGCTCTAAGGCTGCAGAATTATGATTTCACTATAGTCCATTGTGCAGAAGCAATCTATCAGAACGCTGATGGTTCTCTAGGATGCCGGTACTGTCTGCTTTGACCCCCAAGAAGGACCAACTATACAATCTAATCAGCTGGCCTGATGATGAGAGTTGGAGACTCCTGAGATCCAAGCCAAGCTCCAAAAAATGACCCTACATACCCAGATTAGGGAAAGTATGCTGTAAAAGAAAGTTGATAATAATTGGCTCCCTTATATCCGCCTTTCTTCTCAAACCAATGTCTTATAGAAGGGCATATGACCGTGGGACATGGAGCAGTGAAGAAGACCAACAAATGGCTAAAGAAATGATGCTATTAGGACTTCATGATAGAGACCATCCAAGAATTTCTAGATGCTTGTATTACTTGCCAATCCCAAGATTGGTTCAGCCTCCAATATCAACACTCAGTCATGGCCCCGTCAGGTCCCTTTAATTTCATTAGCATTGATGTAGTAGGCTCTTTACCCAACGGGTTACATGGACATAAGTATATCCTCTTAGCCATGGACCATTTGACCAAATGGGTCAATGCAATTTCTGTCCCCGCTGCCACCGTGAAAGTCATGGCCTAAAACCTTATTTGATCCATTTTCACCCAGCATGGATGCCCACAAACTTTTCTTTCAGACAATGGGTTAAATTCCACCTCACAGGTAGTTCAAGAACTAACTTTACTTTTTGGAACTAACCAAAGTTTCACCGCCCCTTACAACCCTTAAACCAACGGGGTGGTAGAACATGATAATGGAACCCTTGTTCTATCCTTCAGTTGACGTTACTTCTGGCCCTACTCGCTGGAATCATTATTTACCCAACTCCTTACTTGCTTACCATATAAGGTACCATAAAATAATCAAGATGTCCACCTTTGAAGCTCTATATGGGCGTGATCCATGTTTACCAAGTAGAGTTTATCCCCTGCTCAATGCCTCCATAACTGAAACTCTGATTTAAATATGAGGGATTTAGCCAATGAAATTGTCCAGATTCAAGCCCTAGCCATGCAAGGCATTGTCACCACCGGTGAAAGGGAGAAATCCCATTTAATGCCAGTCAACCCTCTTTACCATTTTTAAACTAGGTGACCTCATTCTATTTTTATCACCATTGACCTAAAGGTAAACAGAACAAGCTTCACATTCTTTGGTCCAGACCTTATAAGGTCATTCATAGGGTGAACTTCGAGCACTCCATTGATGACGTCAATCAGGGGACATTGGTGAACCAAGTAGATGTCAATTCCTTCCTCTCTATACCCCCTCTGACAGGATCTTAAGGGGCATTGTTAGTATTTAAGACAATGAGTGAGTCGAAATCCTTACTCCCAAATCTCGCCTCGCCAAGTTGACTCTTAAGCAAATTCAAGTGAAACCTGTCCCTGAAGGCATTAATATGAGTTCTGATCTGGAAGCATCACGCGCATGAAAATGATGGAGATGCCTTCAGAAATTTCATCATCACTTCCCAAACCTCAAGGTGCGTGACCCCTATCATTGTGGTCATGAGGATAATGCAGAATAATGAGAGCGCTGACCAGGCGGTCAGTCCAAAAGTTTGTGAAATATCCTGATCATATAGGGCCATGAAGGTCCCCCAGACACCACATCCCCGCACATAGTATAAATATTAACGCTTTCTAAATCAAATAAGAAGTCGATTTTTACCCCATCTTTTCATCTTTATCAACCTCTCCACTAGTTTACAGCTTTTACCCATTTTTGAACTCCAGCTACAGTCAAGTGAACTGTTATGCCCAGAGGCATATTGTTGCTTTAATCTGGAGTTTCTGTTAGGGGAATCAGAAACCCGCTCCTACATCTCATTCTTCTCTTGGCTCACCCTAATCTTAAAAGCTATCCTGATTTTGTCATCTGAGTAGTAATGAGTTTTGGCACGGGAAACAGAGGGGGCACTGAGGACTTTGGGTTGGCTGTTCCAATTTTGTTATCAGAATAGCAATGAGCTTCAGCAAAAGGTGACAAAGAGGGCACATAGGCATATGGGTTGGCCATTCTGATTTTATTGTCATAGTAGTGAGGTGCTTTGGTGTGGGGAAGCATAGAGGGTGCCAAGGCATTCAGGTTGGCCATTTTGATTTTGTCATCAGAACAGTGAGGGGCTTTGGCGCAAGAAAACAAAGAAGGTGCTGAGGCATCTGGCTTGATAATTATGATTTTGTTATCAGAGAAAAGAATAGCTTCAGTGTGGGGAAACATATAGGGTGCTGATAATTCTAAATTGGCTGTTCCAATTTTGTCATTGGAATAGTGAGGAGCTTTGGTGCAATGTAATGAAGAGGATGCTAAGGCATTTGGGTTGGTCATTCTTTCTTAATCAAAGATTGTGAGAAGCTTTGTTGCAGGGAAACAGATAGTGTGCCAAAAATTTTTGGGTTGGATGTTCTGATTTTTAATTGGAATAGTAAGGAGCTTCAGTGCAAAGTAACAAAAAGAGCGCCAAGGCATTTGCGTCATTTTGTTAGGGTGTATCTTTGACTAGTTTCAACCGCTCCTTGCAATGGTTAATAGCACTCTGAATCTTTTTCAGATGCTCCTTGCAATGGTCAACAGCCTTATGGAGGGTTTTAAATATAATTCTGCATTGGCCAACATCTGGAGTATCGTCTTCTAGTTGACTTCCTTCATATATAAATAAATCTTTAGATTCTGTCAGTATAGCCACTTAAATTATTAGTAAAGTCCTCAGGCTCAGAATATTTTTTTAAAATTCATCTGATAAGATGTGAGGCTGGCAACTTGTATACTGGAACTGGGATAGAAATTCAATTTGGATCATCATCATTTTTCTTACTCTTCTGCTACTACACCATTATAGCAAGCACCACTTGTGTAGTAGAAATTTCCTTTATGCACCACATTCACAGGCCAACAGTTGGTCTGTTCAACTTCTCAGCTTACAGTATAGCAATACTATGCAGTAAGCTAACTAATATTTAGTAAAATTAAAACTATGCTAAAGATTCTATCAATCTCTTCAATCTCTTGGTATAGATAAAATTACGCTTATGAATTTAATGACTTTTATTATATAAAATATAGGTATTAAGAATTATCTATTAGTAAAAAGGTTGGTGCTATTCAAAGTACCAGGGGAGAATCAAGATTATGATAAGGGATAGGCTCATGCATGTGTGAGGGTGGAAGTAGATTCAGATTTGTAGGGGGGTGATGGCACAGTCCAGGCATAGAACTGGAGTAGATCATGACTTCTTGTTGAAGGCTAGATTGAGATCATACAATGGTGACACAGATAAGTAATTTTCCATTATCTTCCATTAAAAATCCAATAGACAGTAGGGTATAATAGGTGATATAGGTTGTTAATGGGCAAATATAGAAGCTAGATATGAAATACAACTTCAGGCTTACATCAAGATAATATTATGTTCTTTTGAGCATTCACCCTATCTCTTTGGCCAGTGGAATACTAATGGGGCAATTTATCCAGATTTTTATTCTGTTGTGAACGTGGCGTTATTATGGAAAATCGTTCAGTACTTTAAAAATACAACAAAGTTGATAATTTTATGCTTTATGCCCTATAAACCATTAATTGATAAATTAATAAAAACAATAATAATGCTTTTGTGCCTTAGTCCTGATAAAGCATCAAATATAAAATGATAATAGATATCTTGAAATCCCAAAGTCAAGGCTTCACCTAATCTAGAGCAATTATCAACACCAGGCACCAATTTTTTATTGAAGCGCACCTGTGGAAGCCCTCTTTTTGTGGGGGAGTTTTTCCCCTGCAACAATCATCTTATGATACTTCCTATAATCTATACAAAACTGCTTGATATTTTGCAAATATTGTTTTTCTGATTCTGAGATGATAGTTGGAGTGGCCCTGGAAACTGCACTGGGGGATGAGGAGGGCTAATGAGGTAGGGCAGATGCTACCCATCTCTCATCCAGTGTCAGATTCTCTTGACAAGTATATTTTTTGGATAGACGAGTTTAAACAATTGTAACTCAGCAAATGATGATCTAATCAGAATGGTCAAGGTGGCATTTGAAATTTTGAATCAAAATGATCAATTTTCATTAATTAATTAATTAATAATCAGTTGAAGGTCCTGACCATATGATAATGAGGTTCAAAGTTTATGTCAATTACTATATTGCAGATATAGTAGTATAAATGTTTTAGGCTCAAATTTAAACTACATTACTCCATCATTCTTCCTTTGGACTCTTAATAAAGCTATTGCATTCTACCTTGTTTTGTCTTTTGGTTTTTTAGTTCTAGTTCAGGATAGCTAGTTCTATTAAGATGGTACTGGCACCAGCAATCTGGAGCCATGTTTTCTGCTGGGTCTTACATCCAAAAATATCCTTGATCATTGGGATGGGTAATAGGGAGAGCCTTAGGATTGGACCCCTTTTTAGTTTTAAAGAATACAAGGTACTATCCACTTAATAACTGGGTCCTTGAACCTTACTTTTGGTACATGTTTGAATTTTTGTTACCCTCACATGAACACTCAAATGTCCCTCTTGCAAGTCATTAGGACAGCTGTGACCTGGCATTCTGGGCCTTTCACTGGGGTGTGACACACCCAGACTGGTAGCCCAATCCCCTTTTAATCATCCAAAATTTATGACAAAAAGCTATTAAATGGGAAGAATTCTAATTTTTCAGACCATCATATAGCTTCTCTTAACAAATAATTAGAATGTCCCTATTGATTCAACCTTATATAATATTAAAAACCTATAAACAAATCCATTTATATATACTTATTGATATATATGATAACTGTATTGGAAAAATATTTACAATTATTTTTATTTTATTCTTTATTGTACCTCTTAAATTTAAACTATAATATACTCATAAGTGAAAATTATTATTGTTAAGGTAAGATGACCTAGGGGATAGATACTTATAAATAAAGAAACAGATTTACTGAGGCCTGCTGGGGTTGGAAACTAGGACAATTTAAGTTTACTGCTCTGGTTTTATCAGGACTTTTGGGTTATCTTCGCCCAGCATAGGGTTTTGACTAAAAAAATTTTAGATTAAGGGTTTGATATCTCAGCCTAATATAAAGGTGAGAATTGTTCCTATGCCCTTTGAATGGTAGTTGGGTGTTCTAATTGACTTTGCCATCCATACCTATAGTATATGTATAAAAAATCCCTTTTCTAAATGGTTTTAACAATAAAGCATGTAAAAAATTATAAATTTAGTGATTTAAATTTATCTCTGAGTAACCTTATCAATTCTTGTATAATTTATGTGGATATATACAAGTTATGAGAGCTGTTTAATTTCTATTATATTATCTAATATAAGCAAGAAATATAAAAAGGCATGTACTTTAGTAATCACTATATATTAAAAGACCTTGTGCTTTTATTAGCTTTGTATATTAGTGAAGTTAAAAGATAAAAAATGGTCAATATGAGAATAGTTATGGGTGTCTTAACATAATATACAGTATATGTAGATACTTAGTTGATAATTAGTGATGATTTCATATGCAAAAGTTGATAGAAAAAACTTAATGAAGATAGGTTTATAAAAAAAATTCTTTTATATTTTCAAGTATACATCTATATTTAAAAACTGCACAACAAACTTCAGGCTTAGAGTTTTAATAGTTTAAATATGTGAATATGAGTGAGTGATGACAGAGAATAAAATTTTTGTTGTATCAACAAAAAACTTGTTTTTAACTAATTTGGGTGCACTGATTTCATATCTGAAGTTATTTTTCTCTGCAAGCTACAGTTTTCTGCAATTCATTTTTAATAATTTTTCATATTAATATAAAATTTTTGAATTTTTCAGTATTTATCTCAACTTATAAATGTGGGATATTTTCTTAATCATCTTTGTGGTGATCATATAAGTTATTTAAATGTAAAAGCATGCAATAGTATACAATTATGCATCCAGTTTTGAAATTTAAAGGAATAAAATCACTTATTTTGAGTATAAGTATGATATTAAGTACTATTAAATACAACCATAGAATTTTCTTAACTATAGCATTTATATTTACATACAGATAGAAGATGTTAATTAATTAATTTAGCAATGTGACATAGTGGGCATGCAAAACTCATTCAGGAAAGAATTTGCACTTGTAGCTCTTGCATTTGTGGACTTTCTCATGACAGTTTCATTTGATGCTCCAGCAGTAGTCTGCCATCATATGCATGTTCCATCACCCTTGATAACACTTTTAATTGTCTTCAGGTCTAGATGGAAGTGTTCCACCTGCTCATTGCTAAAATCCCTAAGATTTTCATAAAATTGAACAAGAGGCTATTCAGGAAATGCATTTTGATACTCATATTGTATCCAAAATTGCAAAATAATTTTTGTATTCTTTGAACCAGAAGTATATGGTTTTCTGCCTTCTTATTACCAAGGAAGTTGTTAAAAGCTATAAAAAATATCTATGATTCTCCGTTTGATCTATCTTCTTGAAAAATTCCTTGTCATATATAAGGGATCAAATGTGAGGGCCATCAAACACACTTGCTTTTATTTATCAAATGACAGACCAGGAAAAGCTAAAACAATATATTAAAAATATTAATTTCAGTATAAAATAAAAATCTGTAATAATAATGAAAAATAATATTATATAAAAACTAGAACATTCAGCATAAAACCCAAAATCTGTAACAGTAAGTGAAACTTCATATTGCATGAAAACTAGATTATGCACAGGAAAACTGACTTCATATTTGGAATTGGCGATGCCAAAATACATAGAAGCATTTGAAAAATCTCATGCAACAGAAATTTTTTTGTTCCCTGTGTTTTTAGTAAGTTTATGTTTCTAGTGAAGCAATATTAATCAATATCCCCTCTACCACTGCCTCCCGAGTTCGATCCCGGTAATGGACTTTGGGTAGGGGACGATTTTGACTGTGTTGGTTTTGTGCGCCAATGCCCCGAACCGAGATAGCGAATAGCAAAGGCGGTCCATGGAGTTCCTGGCCTATCATACGCCGCGCATGGAGGTTTTCTGGGTTTTATCCTCCTTTCCTATTTTCTTCACTTCTAATCGGTGCGGTATCGTCCCCAGGTCGGCCCACCTCGAATAAAAATTTATGTAAATATTAATCAATATCATTTGGCTAAGCTTTAAGTTTGCTTTATAAATTGTTTGTAACCCTTATGAAATTGTTGGATGATTTCCATTCTAGCGCAGGTTTTGTTCACAAGTTTGAAACCTGTACTTTTTAGAAAAATCCTCGGTGTGATATATTCATCCCAAGGTTGACCCGCCTCTATTACTAAATTGTTGGATGATTTATAAAATTTCGTGAATGTCTACAAAGCTACGTACCAGATCTTAACTTATGAGAAATGCCAAGGAAGCTTGAAGCCGTACACTTTAGATTTTGTCACTATAACATATGCTATAATAAACTATATTAAGCTTGGCAAATACCTCTGACTAGATATTTATGCTAATCACTGTTTTTGCAAGCGTTTACTCACGTGTTCACCTGTTAGCTTTTTAATCCACAACATAGATTATTTTGTTAACTAAATTTCTCAAGTCTAATAATGGGAATTGAAGAGGCTAATAATGTAACTTTAACTTTGGAAATTTTTTCAAGCAGTTCAGTAACATGTTTCTACCTTTTAGAAAACAGTCACAAGCAATAGGATTATTAACTTTTGATCAAAACTAATTTAACTTCATATTTTTTAACTTAGGCTGGTATGGCCTTTTCCGATTTTTTAGTTTCCAGATCTTCTGTGATTCATCCCTTAGAAAAGTAAAAGATTCTTGTAGACTTTTATTTGGACTGACATTTCTAAAAGCGTTCATCTGGAATTCTATACTACCGCAAATCTGCCAGCGTCGATTTTTAATGAAATATTCGCTATTTTGGAAATCAATATGAAACAAAAGTATCTATTTTAACTGACTTGAGTGTTAACGTTTTTTAGGTACTTAAAATCAACTTTTGGTTGGTCGCGTTATCAAAAACAACTTGAAATGAAAGAGGAAAAAATGCGCTTTATTATAGCTAAAAACTCAACATTCGAAGTTATTGGTTTTTGTTCTTTTCAATTTGACTTAGAAGAAACTGTTTGCGACGATTCTATTGCATTAAAGTTTTCGGTTTGTATCTTGGCTTCACAATTTTCTAATTATTGAAGGACACTTCGACGAAACTTAATAAGAATGAGACTTTTCGGGAGGTAGTTTATTGGTAAGATTCTAAAGGGCTACGACAAACGCTCTTACTCCTATTTTTGTAATCAAAAAGTTACTACTAATTATTTTATAGTTATGAACTTCAAGTTTTGCAAGCTTTTGCAAATAAAGGTATCGGAACATGTCTCATGATTTGCTTGGAGGAAATCGCGCGCTTTTGGGATGTACCGAGTATCATGCTGACTGTTTTTAAAGGTATTTTATTTGCATTTCTACTCTTCAGCTAAAACATCAGCCAATACGAAAGCTCTTCGATTCTATTTTCGTTTAGGGTAGGTTAAATACAATATTGATCCTTTGGTAACTTTGCTTTTATCGTATAGGTTTAAAGTTGATGCATCCTCGCCGAGTCGGGCACTTTCTAGACTTTAGGAACTCAAATATGATTATGAAATATTAGAGAAAAAGTTATTAGAGTTTAGAAAGTAAATATGCATGAAAATTTTAATTTATCGGCTATATATTTTAATCATTTTATTGCGCTTGTTTTAATCAATTATAAAAGCCACATGAACTGTGTTAGTTTTGCGTCAATACATTGAGGAGCTATGTAAAGCACAGTATATATGATTTCAGAAGCATAATAAAAGAAAGATTACTTGCCTTACTTTTGCGTATTAAATTAACATGCTGATTTAATTATTTTATAAGTGAAAAATACATCCTAGGTCAAAAAAAGAGATATTTTATGGGTAGATTTTCAAATATAAATAGTTGTGGGAAAAATTGCTAGTTTTAAAAAATTATAAGCATAGAGCATTTTACTATAAAGAAGAAGGAAGTAATTACTAAATTTTCTAATAGAAACCTATAAGCAAAATTGGTATAAATTAAGCCTGGCTTGAATTGATTTATTTCTTGACTTTGTAACTGGATATTGTCAGCTATGCACGCGTATCTAATTAATTTCTTTTTTGACTAGACAGTCTTGGAAATTGATTTGTAAAAAATAGATTAAAACTTATTAGTTTATCACCCCATTTTACTTATTTTTACCTTTTTGCAGAAACTTAGCGCATTTTTAAATATAGGTAATTAATCTGTTTTATACATTGTGTATATGTATTTAACTTTACGCTGGATATTTAATGTTTACTTGAGGTGGGTTGACCTTGGGACAAATACACGGTACCAAAAATGGGGGATCAAAAGGAAGGGAAATGAGGGTAAATCTCAGAAAACATACAAGCACTGCGTTCTGATAGACTAAGTACTTCTTGGACCGCATCTATTTGCTATCTCAGCTTGGGGTATTTGTGCAACTCCAACAAAGTCATATTGTCCCCTCTACCCAGGTTCACCACCTGGATCAAATTAGGGCAACAATGGCACTGAGCTTATGCTCTACCATTAAGGCATCCTCCCCCTGGACTTTTGATATTATTTTTTCCAACGTTAAAGTAGATTTTAATGAAATGATAATATTCTGAATAATTAAATATGTAATTTAGGTACATTAAACTGAATTAGAGTAGATTATACAGATCTTCCATGTATGTATGAGTATATTATCATCTAATAATTTTACAAAATTTCTTAAATTCTTTCCTCTTTAATTTATATAAATAAGGTAACAAGTGCTACTATAA